>ML782982.1:22772-32925 GCA_009831015.1 Picea engelmannii
GACACCCAGCTGGTTTGCTACAACCATTACCCATTCCTGAGTGGAAATGGGAAGTTGTAACAATGGATTTCATCACCAAATTGCCCAGAATAAACAAGCATCATGATTCTATTATGGTAGTGGTGGATAAGCTTACTAAAGTTGCCCATTTTATTCCAGTAAAGCTCACTCACAAGGCAACCAGCATTGTTGATATTTATATGAGAGAAATTTCTCAATTACATGCTATACCCAAGACAATTGTGTTTGACAGAGATCCAAAATTTACATCAAATTTTTGGAAAGGATTATTTAAGGTATTTGGAATAAATTTGAATTTTAGTATAGCTTATCATCCAAAATCAGATGGACAAAAAGATAGGGTGAATCAAGTGATTAAGGATATGTTGAGGATGTATGTGATGGATAAACCATCAAAATGGGAATACTACTTACACTTAGTAGAGTTTTCTTATAACAATGAGTACCAAGCATCTCTAAAGATGAGCCCATTTGAGGCACTTTATGGCAGAAGGTGCAACACACCAGTAAGTTGGGACAACCCAGTAGATAGAGCAGTAGTTGGGCCAAAACTACTCGGGGAAATGGAAGAGCAAATGTTGAAAATAAAACAAAATTTAAAGGCTTCCCAATACAGGCAGAAAATCTATGTTGATAAGGGCAGAACTCACAGGGAATTTAAAGTGGGTGACCATGTATTCTTGAAAGTAAAGGCCAACAGAAGTTCCTTGAAATTGGAAAATTGTTCAAAGTTGGAAGATCATTATTGTGGGCCATTTTAAATCCTAGAGAGGATTGGGCCTATAGCATACATGCTTTCCTTTCTTGCATCAATGTCTATTCATAATGTATTCCATGTATCATTGCTCAAAAATTATATACCTGATGTTGATCACGTCATTGATTGGAATGTGATTCGGGTGGAGCAAGAAGGTGCTTTTCAAGTGCATCTGGTGTGCATATTGGACCAGAAGATCAAGTAGCTCTGGAATCGAGCCATAGTGCTAGTAAAGGTCCAATGGACCTGGTACGGTCCTAAAGATTCAACTTGGGATCACGAGGATGCTATGCAGGCAGAATACCCACATATTTTTGAGTCTTTTTGAAATTTTGGTTGTATACATGTATATATTGCACTAAGGATGGTGCATAAATAAGGGGAGGGGAATGTAATACCCCTAGGCCGAACCCCAACTTTAAATGTAAATACAAATGTACTTAATTTGGTGAGTTGTTTGATATCATTTTTTGCATGCACCTTCCATGGTATAGTGCACACATGTAATGCGCACTAAAATGATGAGGTGTGCACATTCCAGGATACCACGTACAACAAACTTAAGTGCGTGCGATTTTGAGGCCAGAGAGCCTTTGTGTATATGTTGTGTTTTGAGGCTGGTGAGCCAAGATGTAGAAAGGACAATATATTTGTAAATGTAAGTGTAATCACACGCAAATATTAATGAAAAACACATCATTGTGGCAGACCAACCATGTAAAAGAGTATGGGAGACTAAACTCCAATAGTTAGGGAAAGGGGGCTAAACGTTTAGGATAACAGCTAATCTAGGGAGCTTAAGCCAAAAAGGGATATTATGTTAATATTCCTTAAAGTATAAATTATGGATAATTATTTTATCCTAAGTTCTAAGGATGGGGACAAGTGGTCCAAAGTATTTCTCAACATGACAAGTGTCAAATTGGGAACATGCATACATATAGTTTGGACTTGGTTCATTTTCCATCATTCCATCACCATGCACTAACTCATGCAGTTGTCCTCAGTGCCTTCCTGTCACTATACCTATACCCATACTTGCACTTGTACCTGTACCTAGTTAGATTAGGAATTGGACTAAAGAAGCGGGTTGTCAGGCCCATGGGATATTGAAGAGGTAGGTTGTCAGGACCGTGAGAAATTATCTCTAGGTGAGAGAATTGATGGGAATTGATTTCCTAAAGGTGCCAAACTACAACTACAGAACTCTGAGACTTTTTGTGTGTTCTGTTGTTGAAGCCCTAGAAAGGGAGTGGGGCAGTCAAAGGACTATTGAGCAGAGAAGGGGCACACTTCCTGGGGTGGGATAGGCATGTGGGAAATGAGGGTCTGTAGGCTATTAGTTCAAGTTGGCACCTGTGATGGATTTTTTCCTTTGTCTGAGATTCATCAGCCTGGTTAGGAATCCCTTTACCCATGTGGAGTTTAGTCCCATCTCGGGGGTGACCCACTGCTAAGAGTTTTGAGCAGTGTGGTCTAAGGCTGGGAGGAACATAGAAGGTTTGCACACAGTTGGTGATATTTTTACCAAGATAAGTGTCCATTTTTATTATGCGTTATTATTTATGCTTTTATTTTTATGGGGTTTTCCTGTGTGTGTTGCATATGTATTTTTATTATTATTTTGTATGAACCTATGCATTTGTAGAGTTTCTATATGTTTTAATTTTGTATACAGTTCAAAGTTTTTATGTGGCATAGCCCAGTTGGATGTTGGGGATGCTACATGTATACTTCAACATTACGTGGGAGAACATGTACAAGAAATTGTATTCCATGATATGTGATGGATTCCTAGCCAATTTGTACTTTGTTATCTTCCGACAAGAATTCCCACGGATCTCAAAGAAAACAAAAAAACTAATCTCTTTGATTGGTAATTTGTACTTGGAGGAGAAATGCACTTATTTTAGAATATTTGGAGCCATTGGATCCCCACATCTACTGCCATATTATGTACCAAACCAATTGGATTTAGGGAAATATATTCAAACTATTCTACAGGGTTTCAATGCTTCATTCATCAAAGACAAGAAAAGAGATGTCATCCCTTATGGGTTTCAATTAGGATACTATTTTATCAAGGATACTACACAAGAGAAAGAAGAAGGACTGAGTCACTTAGAATATAGGTTCATGATTGGTGGGTACCATAAGAATGACCCAAAAGAGTTAGTGTCAAAACATGTAGTTAAAGTAGTAATTTACTAGCCCTGTGCTCATGATAAATTCGAGGATGAGGTTTTCATTGAAAATTCTCAAAACTAGGATGAAGTACTCCAAAGGAAATCCCAACTTGATATGAATTTGTTTAATGCTATGTCTATAGATTAACAGGTGGAACTTATTAATAAAACTAGAGAGGCATCCATATAGGAACAGGAATCTGAGAGGGATAGAGAAATTAATGAAGCAAGTAGATTCAAAGAGGCAAGACTCCAGGAAGAAGCTTAAAGAAACAGGGCAGCTGACAAGCTAGAAAAACAAAGAAAATTTGAAGAAGAATTAAAGAGGGGAAAGGATAAATAGATCCCTTAAGGAGGAATAACACTAGAAAAATTTAGCACCCAACCAGAATTGAGCACAGAGCAGGTGCAAGAAAGGCATCCATAACCAGTAGTAGCATCTAAGCCCTTGAAAGAGGTTTCAGTCACAGTGGTCTATATCCCTATGATTGTATATTTAACAATGTTGGATGATGATGAAAATGATGATGTTGACACTTTGAAAGTTCAAATTATAGATGAGTCCAACACATATGGGAAAGGAAGTCCACTCTCGAAAGTGCCACAACCAAAAGAGACATTGGTGGAAATAAAAACAACTAAAAATGTCACAACACAACCAAAACCAGGGTCATAGTCACCCAAAGAGGAGAAGACTCAAGAAGTTCAGGGTGGAGGTGAAAGTAAGGATCAGAGTTCAAAAGATGAAACCTCCAATAAAGAGGAAAGTGAAAAGGATAAGGACCAATAACAATAGTAGGGAGTGGTTGTGAGTAAGTGATATGAAAATGAGAAGCGGGGTACTATTCCAACAAATGAAGAGGCAATGACCAACCCACCAGCTACTCATTTACCTAAGGAGGTGACACCACTAGAAGTGTCAAAATAAAATGCACTAAAAGATACTATGACTCCCGGGCAAATAGAATATAGGTCCACATAAGCAGGAGCATAATAGACCAGAAGAATAGAGCATCCTCCTAATAACTGAGAAAAGAGAAGACAATGGGTAAATTAATGGAAGAACTGAGTGGTCAAACATCAGTAGCCGATAAGGGAAAGACACCTATCCTTGAACACTTCCATTCTCTAGGAAGAATAGGTAATTTCTTGGCATGGGGTGACCATAAAATAACAATGCCAATAGACGAGATAGCAGAAATTGAGGCCATGGCCTATGACTGGAAAATACAAGTAGTGGTAATGAGAACAAGTAGGAAGAGGAAGCCCACTTTGGACAACACTTTTACCATAACCACTAAAAAAACTATGTTGTGTGCCAAAAAGGATAGGGTAAGTGAGTTTTTGGGGGTGGGGATGGCCATATCCCATGCCACCATTGACAGAGCTAAAGAGGATGAGAGGGAAGTTTAGGCCATGAGGAGAGAGCTAGAAAATATCAGACATCAGGATGATTATTACAAATATACCACCCAAGCAGTGATGATTGTAGTATATAAAGAAATTTCGAGATGGTTTGAAAGGCACACAAGAACCTGGCCCAAATTGATTACATCAAGGAGATCCAGAAAGGATTAGGAGAAGAAGAGAATGGAAAAAGAATGTCATCGAGGAAAGAATAAATAGAATACAAATGGAAGTCGAATGTTGGATTCGGACGGTTGTAGAGCCACAATGAAAAATGCAATAGAGGTGGGATGAATGCTCGAGAACTAGGAGAAAATAAATGAAAAAAAGAGAGAAATCCAGTTTCTTGATTTCGGTTCCCCATAATAATTTTGGAATATCATTGATATAGTGAGACGGGATGTAGACCAGGACCAGAAATATGAACCATGTCTTAAAGATGACCACTCCAGCATGAGGGCATGTAAGAAAGTTTATGGAGAGAATGAGCATCAGTGGTTATGGAACATGTGGTCACCAAGTTGGATAAGTTTAGATAGTTCATAGGAGAAATGAGGGGAGTGCTTAGTGCACCCATGGACCAACATCACTTCCCCTGCATGCATACATGTAAATATATTTTTGCCAAATGTTCTCATTATGACAAATCAAATCCGTTGGATTAGTCAGCTAGTGACTAAGAGATGATTTGAAGAAGATGTGTGGATTAGTCCACATTTCTATTTGTTTCTTACTTAAAATAGATTTAGGACTATTTTTGGACAATTGAATTTTGTTAAATAAGATATTCAACCATGTAGAAAAGGTCGATGGTTTTTGTAAGAAATATTTTAAATGATGTTGGGAACTATTTTCGTAAAAGTTAATTCAGAATCTCCAAGAGAGATAGACATTTTCCAAACTTGTGTTTGTGATCTGATCGGTGGATTCTTTTGCGTATTGTTTAGAAGCTAAAGGAATTCAGTAAGATCTTAATTATTTGAATCTATCTTGATTAGTTAAGAAGTATTTGAATGAAATTTGGTAAAATCCAATGTTCTTTAATTTGTTTCGTTAAATTAAAGCATAGAAATAATTCTCTCTTATCTTCTTCATGTGTATCTTTGCATGCATGTTATTTATTTATGTTTCTCAAAGAATACCTTTTAACTAATGAACATTAGTATTAGCACTAGAGTGATTCAATTATAGGTGTTGTTTACATACTGCGGTGAAAGGTTATCCTAGGCACATACTTCTCCAAACGAATATATCTTTTAAGATTAGTCTCATTTTTTCCTGCATTAAAACAGAAAAATAAAATAGACATAAAAGAGAGAGAGAGAGAGAGAGAGAGAGAAAGGGAGAGAGAGAGTAACCAATATTTTGAGGAACGTATTGGAAATAGACACTTAATCATCAAAGTTCATCAAAAAGGATATTGGGCCATTAATCTGGAGAGTCACACCATTCCAAACCAAGAAGGGTCTATATGGGCCTTGTCTTTGGTTGTGATTCCTATTGATGAATCAAAGGGAATTTGTCCCCTTCAATGGAATTGGTGCTAGAAGGAGGGTCGATGCATGGAAATTCATCAAAATAGCCCACATAAAGAAGATACTCCCACTTCCAGTAGCTCACCTAATGCTAAGGAAAGCATTGATCTTCACCCTGAGATACCATATGCAATCTCTCATGAAGAGGTTGATGCATTTAGAAGAATCACCAGGGCATACACTTGGCAAATCGAAGCATTTCCCTTCTCTTTGTTACTTCCTCATAGAAGGAGAATGGTAAAACCCATTGTGTCTAAACCATAACATAATTTCATACACATAGTTGATTTAGTTAATTTCTCCCTAATAGAAGTAGAAAAACCTCTCATCTTAATCCTTGACACACTTGTTTTCACCCCACCAACAAGTAATTATTCTAAACCAGAAGATTTGGAGTCTAAGGAAGAAGAAATTGATTCAGAAGCCTCTGACTATGAATCAAAGTATATGAGGTACAACAATGAAAATAACCAAGAAGCTAATAACTAATTGTTGATGGGTCTTAAATCCCTTGATTTCAACAGCAGGAACCAAACCCGCCATCGAGGAACAATTAGACTCTGCAGTGTTTGAGATGGAATGGTTCTCTGGATCTTGCGATCCAACCTATTTATCAATGGGCTTTGTGTTTTCTTGTGAAGGATATCCCTTCAAGTAGGATTATTCCTTTCTATATTTTTCTCTTGGGTGGGACTAGTTTGAGAGATGCAAGCCAGCATAAGCCAAATTGACAAGTAACAGTATTGAATTTCAACTACTGGGAAGAGGTTGAGCTTGGGATAAGCCACTGCTCAAACATGCAAATAGTGATTCTATACCAAAGGACCTAGTAATAATACATTAACCAAATGAGCATCCAATTACTGCCTGAGAATATAACTAACAGAAAGAAAAAACACATGTAACCAAAATCATGGCAAGCAAAATAATTCATCTAACATAACATTCATCACATAACAACACAACGATTTATCTTCATCATTAAAGCAAAGAACATCAAAACATTGCACCATATAATTTGACAATAGAATCGAATGCTCTTACTCATTTACTGCATCATTCTTGGAACAGGATAGGAAGTAATTCTTCTCCAAACTCCAATCACATACATCTAATGAAAATAGCTTGTCTTTGGTCCAGAAGGACTTCTCAATTCATAGCAGTCTCAAAATAATTATCAACAACCAAAAGGAAAGAGTTCTTACAACCACCATCGACCCTTCGTTATTCAGTCGATGTCTTTATTTATAATATAAAATTCAACTATAATTAATGGCTAAATACAATTCAGGTCAAACCAAAATTGCCACGTGGTGTGATCATCCAACAGTTTCTTTCAATAGTCCACCTGAGATGTCTCTTGAAAAGGGTGAATTCTTTCATATTCAGACCAACTGATAAACAGATCTTCATAGGTTTGAGCCCATGGGAACCTGTGTTTTTTCATAGGGGCAGCATATATTCCTCTGATATCCACTGCATGCATCTAGTACTTTACCAAACTGGAGTTCAACTGTTGCAGCATGGCTCAAGCTCTAATCGGGTGTCCTGGGAATTGTTTCACTTGCCCTGGCTTTGCATCGGTGACCTTTGCGTACTCTTCGTCCCAAAGCGAGTCTTGTATGGAGTGTGTCTTGAACACATCGCTCAGGTTAGTGAATTTATCGGGGGTGCCAAATTCGGGGAGACAGACATCTTTCATCACTTTATTAATTTTACCCCAGTGTTTCTGGCACTTGGCCCATTGCTCTTGGATTTATCGATGTGGGTCCTCGGTCATCTTTGCCCATTATTCAGCAGATTTCTTCATGCAGTCGAGACTACTTTTTCCACCCAGTCGAGTGCCATGATTTTCCTTTTATGGAGTTTCTTCACTCGGTCTTGCTTTTGCTTCCTATTTGTTGAACTCTCTTGTGTTGAGGCCACCTTCATACCCTATTTCCTTTTGTAAGACCTGCTTGTCTTGGACATCGGTCTCAGGGGAAGCGATTTTCTTGGGACCTTTTTCCTCTTGGACTCGCACTGTGGTGTCGTGAGTAGGTTCTGGACTCTCGTCATCATTGTAAATATGTATAAGAGTGTTGAAGGGATTGGACGCTTGTGTCTCTATCGAGACCTGGCCTGTCTCTGGTTGAGTTTTCCCTTCTTCCGAAGGATCAATCAACGATGTTACAGGTTCAGGGTTGCCTAACCCATGGGCGTTGTCGGGGAGTGTGGATCTAGGATCGTTCGACTTCGTTGAGACACTTTGAACAACAATTGGAACGGCAGGTCCTATGAAAAGATACGGGTCATCCCGCATCCATTTCATCAGCAGCTCGATTTGCTGATGTAATAGCGTACCCCTTTCTTGTGCAGCTTGATATTTTGGGAGATCCCTGATTTGTACCAAGGATCCTGATGAGTTCTCACAGCTTCAATGTCTTCTTCGAGATCACTTATTCCTTCATCCAATTCATATGCAACTTCTCCGTCGGCTAATTTCTTGAACTGCCTGCTCCATAAACGTTGCATGTTCTTCGTAGCTCATAGCTCTAAACCTGGTTCCTTGAGGATCAACTTTCTTGGATGCCACCACATTCCAATATTGATCATTCTCAGTAAAAATTTCATCCTCGAACTGGTCATGGGCATAGGGCCAACAGAATGATACCTATGACGTGTGTTGTAGAACCAATCCCTTGGGATCGTGTTTGTGAAATCGGAAAGTTTGGAACCAAAATTCCAATTGACCTAGCTCGAGTTGTTTAGCATGCACAGTATCTTTGACCATGCAGAATCCAATATGAAACCCATACTGTATGAAATATTGCTTCTTGGCTTTTACTAAAGTTGCAGTGTATCCTTGCAGGATGGTTTGATAGCAAATTTCCCCTAACACTAACCGGTCAAGAACTTAAATGGGTAATAAGTGGTGTTCCCCCGTGGCGCCGAAAACCCTGATGTAGGTTTCTTGTTCATCTAAATACCAATGGAAAATTTTGGCTATAACCTTCTTTGCTTCATCTGAAAATCTAGGGAATTCTTTCCTGAAGAGAAAGAAGTGCATGCGTTCAATAAACTGATCACAGATAACATCATAGGATTTCTTGTACCTATTTTCCCATAGTATGTTGAAGTATACATGGACTACGAGCTCCAAAGAGTGTCAATTCATGTTCATCCTAGAAAAATCATTCCTGGCGTAGATGACGTCCAATAGATACGAGGCCATGTAGAAGGCAGGGGTATCTCCCTCCTTTGGCACCTGAACCTGTCTTATGCAGGTTCTCAAATGCTTGGAGATGATGGCACCCCAATTGAAGCATGTGCCTAAAATGGTGACTGTAAAAGCCATAGGCATCCAAGCCTTTGAAAATCGGGAGAAGTCTTTCTCCCCATGTAACCTGCAGAGTAGAGCCATGAGATATATGTATGGTTCCCTGAGATTGGTTGTTGGATACCAGCCAGCAGTCCAGTTTGTGAATTTTTTGTCTTCTCTCCACCAAGACGACATGATTTTTCTAGTATCGTCTGACGCATAGAAACTTAGGATGAAATCAGTGCTCAGTTTTATCTCAAAATCTTTGATCTTATAGTAAATTTGAACCTCTGATGGTAGGAAGACTCCGATACATTCGTCGTTATCATCATTAATCAAACATTTTTGGGCGTCAGCGTGGTCAATGATCCACTTCAGGAGCTCAATGCAAGGAAAGATCGAAGACTGGCTTGCCACCATATGTAGATAAGCCTTGCGAATGTTGGGGAGGACCTCGTCGTCGAGCTTCCTTGTGTCATGATCGCTATGCAAGGTATATTCAAGGGGTTCTTATTATTAGAATCTAGAATTTGGTGTGCTCGTTTTACCATTGACGATACCCTCGTCACCCAACCACAGGATGAAGCCTCCCTCTGAGCACCTTAACCTTGACTGAGAATTCTTCCGGAAGCAAACCCTAGGCTAGATAGCCAAAAAAAGATTAGCGCATCTCTCCCAAAGGATAGAGCAACATAAAAGACTGATCAGATAGTCCCAAACCCTAACCAAGAGATATCCAAGCCAAAACTGAAACTAGCTGTTGTTGCAACTACACCTGTAACCCTCATCCAAACCTGCGCACCAGACTGCAACTGCAGTGCGCACCAACTGGGAAACTATTGCACAGAACTGGCTCTGTCTGCAACTGTTGAGATGCTACAAATGAGAACTGGTACCCTGTATTTTTAGTAATCCTGCGAGTTTGTTGGGGCCGACTTCTCCTTCT
>ML782982.1:35218-69331 GCA_009831015.1 Picea engelmannii
AATCAATCATCATAGTCTCCTCCCTCCATCTGAGAGAACCTCTGGTTTTGGATCTCGCAATTCTTTCATTCATAAGTCTTCCGTACACTGTTCTTCATCGCGACTTTCAGTTCTTCTGCTTGATTGCTTTTAGTGAGTTCATATCAAGCTAGTAATCTTGTGATTATTGATACAATAACTGGTTCTTCTGGTTCTTCTTTTTCTTTATTGGAATATTTATGTTCTTCTTCATGTTTTTCTTTTACTTTTGGGTCCATGGAGTTTCTTGTAGATTCCATGCCCTAGAGATTTCACTTCTACCTTTCATCATAGGATCACGGATCTGGATGGACAACCAGGAATACTTTAAGGCTTTTCTTCGAAGAGGTCTTCTTCTGTAGTTGAGTTGAACACTTACTGTCTTTCATGGCTTCTACCATGGATATATACATTTCATCATATTCAATGGATCATAGGATTAGCTCCCTCCTAATCCTTTCTTCATGTAAGAGTGCATATAATCTTCTCCCTTCGTCCGACTGAGTCCATGCGTCTGTCTCCATCCTTATTGTCTTCTACAATATATAATAGAGTCCACGCTTCCATATGCATACTTATTGTCTTCTTCAATATATAATTGGCTTTCTTTGTCTAACAGAGTCCACGCTTCTATCTTAGATGTCATCATAAGTCTTTCTCCAATTTCTCTTGATGTCTGACTTCTAAGCCTCTTCAAGATTGATTCTGATTTTGGCTAATCTTGTAATATCTTTCACATGATATATTTCATTCTTTCATGTGTAATATCTAATGATATTCATTCTTATCTTATTTTTCTTCCATAGGTATAGTTCTTCTTGGAACACATTGTCTTCCAAGAGATAGATATACAAGATATGTACAAAGATGATGCAACCAAGATATGTATAGAAAATAAGAAGAGTGTTGTTTACCTTTTAGTAGAAGAAGTCTCTTCCATCCTACTTAGTCTTCTTTGTAGGTTCCTTTTCTTCGGCAAATGATGCTTCATGCTTCTCTTTCCTTTTCTTTAGCTCGAGACACTGGTTCCTGTAGTGACCATACTTTTGACAGTTGAAGCATTGTATTTCTGAAATGTCTTTTCTTTGTTTTGGTTTCCTTCTTGAATCGAACTTTCTTTTGTCTCTGAAGTTCTTGAATCTTTCTGTGAAGGCTTGATCATTGTACTTCTTTTGAGGTTTCTCTTTTGCATTGATCCTTGATTCTTCTTGAGCACAGCAAGTCCAAAGTTCTTCAAATGTCGGGTACTCCTTCCTTGTGTTCATGCTTGCAGCAAATGCATCCCATGTCTTAAGAAGACCATTGAGTACTATGTTCACCAATTCCTTTTCTGAAGTGATCTCTTCAATATATTGTAGTTGATATCTTAGCTGGGAGATCCTTACAAAGTAGGATGTTATGTTGTCGTCATCATTCATCTTCATGTCACGGAGCTCATTTTTCAGACTCATAACTTGTCCAATGTTTCTGACTGAGAAGACATTTGTTAGGGCATCGTACATCTTCTTCGATGAGTCAAGATGGGAGATGTAGGGTATCAAGTGGTATTTTATAGAATACACTATGATACTCATGGCATTGATGTCAATGTCTTTGAACTTCTCCATAGCTGCAACGTTTTGCGGTTCCTTCTCTTCTCCTTCTTCAAACTCTGGCTTCACTATCTTTCCTTTCACAATATCCAGCACTTTATTCTTAGCAAGGATGAGTTCAATCCTTGTCTTCCATGCTCTGAAGTTAGAGGCTCCATATAGCTTGTTCTCAGACTTCATAGAGTTCATCATGGCTTGCTTGACTTGGTCAACCCTAGATTTGACCAGAAATCCAAACTTCATGTCTTGGCCTTCTGAGTGTACTAGGAGATGCGCTAGGCTAGGGCGCACTGATCTATCTGAATATTAGGTCAATATCGTCACTTAAGGTGCCTCTACAAGAGTTTTAGGGTTTCTGCAACTGCTTATGCTAGTAACCCTAGCTGCAGTGCTTCTAGAAACTACTCCTGCTAGTAACCCTAGCAGTTGTTCCTCAACGAGCTCAATGTCTAGCAGCAATGTTTCCTTCCAACATTTTAGGCTGACTGAAGGGGTGTGGGCCCATAACCTGTTAGAATCTAGAAGATGGTGTGCTCATTTTACCATTGACGATACCCTTGTCACCCAACCACAGGCCGAAGCCTCCTTCCGAGCACCTTAACCTTAACTGAGAATTCTTCCGGAAGCAAACCCTAGGTTAGATAGCCAAACAAAGAGAAGGTCAGCTCTCCCAAAGGATAGCGTAACATAAAATACTGATCAGATAGTCCCAAACCCTAGCCAAGAGATATCCAAGCCAAAACTAAAACTAGTTGTTGCTACAGCTGCACCTGCAACCCTCCTCCAAACCTGCGCACCAACTGGGAAATTGTTGCGCAGAACTGGCTCTGTCTGCAACTGTTGAGATGCTACAAATGAGAACTGGCACCCTGTATTTATAGTAATCCTGCCAGTTTGTTGGGGCCGACTTCTCCTTTGGGTATGTGTCTGTTCAATATATTATTATTAATTTTGGCCGACTTCTTATCTTGGAGGCTAATAGCCTAATATAAATTATCTTCTTGAGCCGAAAAGGATTTTAGGGTTATTAGCCAACTCATTAGGGTTTCTCTTACTTCCCGAAGTCTTCTATTCTCGTCAGGTTCACATGTGGAGGTAAATACCTCACGCAGCTACCATAATATTAACACTTATTTTTTTATTTTCTTGAAAACTTATTCCCAATGAGGAAATGCCATCTTGGATCCAATACTTACCTCCATGTCTCCAAAAGTTGGGGGTTGGACAAAGGGCTCCTTGGTGATTCTCTTAATGATGGATACTGGCTTGGGAGCGAATTCTAATTGTCTCGCAACTGATGGGGAGGAGCCTTCTCCTACTTATGATTCTTGCATCTTAGGGGCTCTTGGTGATTTCCTGGTGTAAGGCTTCTTCAGAGGCATTGTTCCTGCAATTTAAAATGTATTTTGAACAAGCGTACAGAGCATTGTTGGGTGCGGACATGTGACAATGGAATGCATGAAAACTATTAGCAGATGCATACATGTAATGCTTGCTAAGATAATTGCTTAATACGCAATGAACTTAGGCGTTTCTTTAGGGTTGTTGGTTTCACTCTTCTGTTTTTTCTGAATTTCTTGCTGCGCAAAATGGGACCATGCACAATGACTCGAACGGGACATAACTAGAAAGGTACTACCAGTCATATCAATGATTTAATATGAGTAATAAATGTAAATCCAAAATAAATTACCCTTGAATTTCTACAAATAAACCTTAACTGGTTGATGGCAGAGGCACGGGAGAAGATGCATTGTATCGGTGGGTTTAATGGATCCTTTTGATTCATGCATGAATTAGTAACTAATGTGTGATCTATGAATTAACTACCAGCTTTGAATTTGGCGTATCTGACACATATGGAGGTAAAACATATCGTCATGTCACATCACTCCGACGTAGGGATCGGGGATCGATTGTTTACTCCTTACCTCTGCGCAGTGTTTACTATTACATTTTTCTGTCGAAACCGAATGGATCAGTCTTCAGTGAAATCCTTCCTGGGGTTGTTCATAGGAAAGAAACTCTTTCACCAGTCGACACCGATGAAGTTTGGTACTCAGCTACTTTGACTTTCCAAATGATTTTCACCACCTTTATCTTTCGTCGATGCCGAATTTCTCAAGTGAGTCGAGGGAAAATCCTGGGTCGTCGATTCATTGAATAGTAATTAAGTCTCTTTCAGAATTAAGAAGATTTTTTGTTGTACACAAGAAAACTTTTAATTGATTCAATCATGAAACATATGAGATAAGAAAAGGCCTCGGTTTCATACTGAATGGCGAAGATCGAGTGGTACCCCAAAAAGTAAATGGTGACAGACTTTTTTAGGGTGTGTTGAGTACTCAACAAATGGCGATTCACTGGGAAAATGCAAAATATCTCGTTCATAAGGGGCACACATTTATTCATACCTGTATATATTACAATTTATTTTTTTATTTTTTTATTTTTTTATTATTTTTTTATTTTTTTATTTTTATTTTTTTTATCAAAGTATCGTTTTAGGGCTTGACCATTCATTGGGAGGGCATCATGTTCTCCTCTCAGATTCTGCAATTGATAGGTACCTGCCCCGATTTTCTCGACCACTTGGAAAGGTCCAAGCCATAGGCTTTGAAACTTAGAATGTTTTCTCTTTGGTTCATTTACTTTGTCCCACTTCAACACTAAGTCTCCTACCTCAAAGTTCTTTTCTTTAGCCTTATTCTTATCAAACCATCGTTTCACTATCTGTTGATGATCTAGGAATTTCGACCTAGCCTTTTCTCTTTGTTCTTCCATCATGAGCAGAGTCTCGATCCTTTGTTGCATGGCCGATGAGGGTTCCTCATTGGAATCTTGGGCCAATTGGAGAGATGGTAGATAAAGCTCATTTGGGAGGATGGCTTCATGTTCATAGACCAGAAAGTATGGGGAATTCCCGACATCTTCCTTGGGCATGACTCTATCGGCCCATAGAGCATTATGGAGTTGGTTGTGCCAATTTATTTGGTTATCTGTAACCGTCTTCTTCAAAATTCTTACCAGGTTCTTATTAGTTGACTCTGAAACACTGTTTCCCTGAGGGTAGTAATTTGCAGAGTACTTGATCATGATCCCTTTGTCTAGATCAAAATCTATTAACAGAGTAGAAGAAAATTAAGCTACATTATCAAAGACTAGAATAGAGGGGACACCAAACCTTGTGATCAACTGTTGTTCTATAAATTGGATTACTACCTTCTCATTTACATGAGTCAAAGGAATGGCCTCTGCCCACTTTGTGAAATAGTCAGTGGTAGTAAGAATGTAATTGTGCATCTTTGAAGAGCTAGGAGTAATTTCTCCTATGATATCCAAACCCCACTTCTCAAAAGGCTTGGAAACAGTCACGGGCTGAAGTAGGATTGTTGCTCTCTTCGTTTACATGAGTCAAAGGAATGGCCTCTGCCCACTTTGTGAAATAGTCAGTGGTAGTAAGAATGTACTTGTGCATATTTGAAGAGCTAGGAGTAATTTTTCCTATGATATCTAACCCCCACTTCTCAAAAGGCTTGGAAACAATCACGGGCTGAAGTGGGATTGCTTCTCTCTTCTCCTTTCCAGCACTTATTTGAGAAGTCTTGTAGTTCCTAGCGTGAGTATGAGAATATTTAAACAAGGTGGGCCAATAATAGTCGGCTCTCAGAATCTTATGGGCGGTGGTGTTCCTTGTAAAGTGTCCTCCGGTGGGGCCCTCATGGAGTTCCCTTAGCACATTGTCACCGTCTTCTTGTTCGAGACATCTCAATAGTAACCCATCATAATTGATCCGAAAGAGCATCGAATTTATAAGGCAATACTGTGTAGATTTCAATCTCAGGGCTCTCCTTTCCCTAGGGTTGATGTTCTCAGGACAAGATCTATAATGTAAAAGATAAGCTAAATCCTTGTACTAGGAGTCTTGTCTTGGGGAGATGTATGCTACTTCATTGCACCATAGCATCATTTCATTTTCCCCCCCGGGATCTTCATTTGCTTGATCCTGCACTTCGGCTGTGAGCTTGCACAAACCTTGCCCCTTTACTAGCTTGGTAGGTTTTATATCTAGATCAAATTCTTGGACTATTGCCATCCAATTCCCTCTTCTTTCCCCCATCTCTTGTTGGGTAAACAGGGATCGGACCGCGGGGTGTGGCACAATCACCTTAGTGTGATTCTTGAGGATGTAAGACCTGAAATTCTTTATGGCCTTATAGACTGCGTAGGCATGTTTGTCTATGGAAGGATAATTGAGCTCAGCTCCTTGAAGATTGGTACTCATAAATGACATCGGGGCTTCATTTTTGTCATCATCCTTCTGAGTCAAAACCTCAGCTAGTGATTGGTCGGAGGCGAAAGTATAAAGGTTAAAGTCTCTATTAAAATCGGGACTTCGCAACACCAGGGCCCGAGATATGGTCACTTTGATATTGTTGAAAGCATCATTTCATTCATCATCCCACTTAAATTCGACGTCCTTGTGAATCATCCTTTGCAAGGGTCTGATAATTTCGGCGAAGTCGGGAGTGAATTTCCTCACAAAATTGATTTTCCCAAGAAAGGAATGCATAGCTTTCTTGTTATGGGGTAGTGGGAGTTGAGCTAAGGACTTAATCCTTTCGGGGTCTATGTGGATCCCTACTTGAGATATAATATGCCCTAACAACTTCCCTTCCTCGACACCAAATATAGTCTTCTTGGGGTTCAGAGATATACCGTATTTTTGGCACCTTTCGAAAATCTGAGTTAAGTGCTGGATGTGTTCTTCCCTATTCTTCGAATATACTGCTACATCATATAAATATACTACCATGCACCTATTGATAAGTTCCCTAAAGGCCATGTCCATGGCCATTTGGAAGGTTGCTCCTATGTTGATTAGCCCGAAGGGCATACGTTTATAAGAGAAGGTTCCCCATTTGGTTCAAAAAGTGGTTTTCAGATGGTCTTCCTCTGAAACCAACACTTAGTTATAGCCTGAGAAACTGTCTAGTAGAAAGAAGATCTATGAGCCCGAAACGGTTTGCAACAGTTGCTACATCGGTGGGACTGGATAATTTTCCTTTTCTGAAGCTCTATTGAGGTTCCGAAAATCTACGCAAAGTCATATTTCTCCCGATTTTTTCCTTACCGGGACAAGATTTTCCACCCAGGAAAAATGCCTAACTTGGAAAATTATCTTCACATCTAGAATCTTCCTTAATTCCTGATACATGAGGGGTTCTAGGGATGGGTGATACTTTCAGAGATTTTGCTGGAAAGGTTTGATTTCGGGTTTCAACGAGATGATGTGTTGAATAATACGGGTGTCGTATGTTTTCAAATCCTTATAGGACCACGTGAAAACATCTTGGTATTGTCTGAATAATTTGAGGTAGGCCTTCCTCTCTCCCTTAGATATAGTTTTGTCGAGATTCACATTCTTCAAGGCCTCTGGAGTCCCAAGATTCACAGTTTCATGGAGGGGGCAGGAGCTACCAGTCTTCGCGTTTTTGGGTCCTTTAAAATGATCCTTTAGATCAAACAGACTCTCTAGATTAGTTGTCCCCTTTGGGATTGTGTGAGCCTTCAATTTTCTGACATCTTGTCCTCTTTGGGGATTAGTTCCAGTTGTTTTCTCTTGGAACTCTTCATCGTCTATGGCTAGATATTTGAAGTTGTCTTGGTTGGTCAAGAAGTTTATGATTTGATTGTCACCTTCAAAGACTTTCGAATTAGAAAATTTTTTTGGCACTGATGGTCTGTAGATCAGCTCTACAGTGAATCTATAGGCTTCATAATCTTCTAAAGGCAACAGTCTAGAAGCAGTTGTGGCTAAGGAGTCAGCAAAGATATTCTTTGCTCTGGAGATTGCATTGATATTGAAAGCCTTGAAGTGTTCTATTAGCCTATGCACCTCCTACTGGTACTTCTTAATACGAGGTGAATTGTAGTGTATGGTATTTCTTACTTGTCTGATAATGATTTCAGAGTCTCTGAAAACTTTAAGTTCCTTGACACCCAAGTCTATGGTTTTCTTTAACCCCTGTGCTAGAGCTTCATACTCGGCATTGTTATTGGTACATTTGAATTCTAGCCTATAGGACAAGAAATGGCATTTACCCTTCGGGTCGATGAGGAGGCAACCTGCTCCTGAACCTTCTTGTGATTTAGATCCATCAAAATAGAGGGTCCAAATTTGTGAATGACAATCACTCTTTTCTCTCCCATCACTAGTGTTTTGTTCTCCGTTCTTTTCTTTCACAAGTCCTAGCGCAGGGTTTTGACAGAATAGAGAATCTCCTATCGGCATCGGGGATTCTTCTTGAAATATTATTTCGGAGTTTTGAGTGAGTGGAACATTGGACAGGAGAGGAGCCAGATTTTTGAAGTGAGAATCACAAGAATAGTTTCCCAATATGGGGAAATCGGTAGAGGCTGGTTTGTTCGGGATTTCCATATCAAAGACCGTATGCTTCAGATATCTCTCTCTATCGATTATGATCATGTTCTTGTAGCCCTTCAGCGGTAGCCAAAGGTGTGCCTAGTCTGTACTAAAATATTCATTTAGCTTTTCAGACCAATCTTGACTTAACAATAGCCCATATGCCTTAGGAATATCCACCACAATGATGTCAATCACCTGTACGAAATTAGGATGTGTCGTTATCTTGATCATCACATCTTTGAGTTCTCCCATGACCTTGACCTGGGTTTTGTCCAATTGTATGACATTTTTATCACTTTTGAGAGGGACAGCACCCAATTTATTACAAACGGCCAGGGTCATTACATTAGAGGATGCCCCGGAATCTACCAAACATTTGTGAAGATTCATGTTAAAAACTTTGAACGTTAAAAGGAAAGGTGGTACAAAAGGCTTCTCCTTCATACCTTCTGAGTAGGTATTTATGGTTGGATTGCTTTCCAAATCTGTTGGGGATAGATCCTTCTTCTAACCATTGTCTGTATTTGGGTCTTATACCAATCCCAGTGCTTGCAACAAAAAGTCTTTCTGCTGAGGAATCCTACATATATCCATAATTGATATATTAGCCTTCAGATTTTTCAAATCTTCGACTACGTTGAATTCAGTTTGGGAAATTCCTTGGTATGGATGCTTATAGGATTTTCTTCGAGAGAGAAAAGTATTTTCAAGCGATCGGGAGTTAACTTACTTTGTGAGGCTCGGGCGGCGTCGGTATTTTTTGAGCCGGATTGACCTTTACTACGTGTCTGTACTACTGAAACTTCTGTGGGTTGTTCTCGAGACTCAAAAAAATCATTTGAAGACGGGATTACATAGGGATCCCATATCAACATGGATGTGTCTCACGGTGGGTCAACTTCTTCCTGATAGGCAATATTCATGGCCGAATTGCTTGACTGTTCGGTCAGTAAGACTTCATCCAGAAAATGATTGGCCATTAAATTCATGGCATGGACCCATTAAGGGCATTGTCTTTCAGAGTGTTTCTCCTGGTGATAGGTGCAGAAAGAATCAGATGCAACATTCCCTAGGTCAATGTTTAGGTTGGTTGGGGGAGGTTCAATTTCTTTGAAAGGATGGTTTCTTTTAAAGAAAGTCTTGTAGGGATTTTTTCCTTGGTTTCCTTCCCCTGCGCTTCTTTTCATGTCTATAATCTCATTTGATAGTTTCTTGACCATGCACTACAGATCTTCTATATCTCCATTACCCTTGTCAGGAGTTTGTTCAGTCGGTTTCCCCAACGGTATAGTCAAAAGGAGTCCTCTCCTAGGAGGGGGTTGGCTTTATTTTCTCACTAGAGCGGCTTGGCCCTCTTTACATACTTTCATCTAGAATTCTATCATCTTGGCCTCTTCAAAATTCTTCACAAGGGTTTTCTTGGTGGCTCTTTTAACGAACATGGAAATAGAAGCCGGAAGTGCGTTGGCATAAACCTCAATTTGCAAATCTTGAGTGGGTTTTGTCGCGAGCTGGAACTTGTTTAAGATGGTCGTGAATATTTGATTGAAATATTTGACCCTCTCTTTTGGGGTCATGGTGGTTGCAAAAAACTCAGCCATCAGGGCTCCTATATTATTTTCTTCTACAAATTTGTCTAGAAAATCCTTTTGGAATTTATTCCAACTAGTTATAGATCCTACAGGAAAATTAAAATACCACGTGGAGGCCGAATTCTCAAATGTGTAGGGAAAAAGTCTACATACCACGGCCTCATGTTGAATGTTCATAAGCCTGATCACAAGTATGAATTTCTTGATATGATCTTCAGGTGAAACTGAAGTTTCAGGGTCGTACTTGGGAAGCCATATCTATTAGATCTATAGGAGATCCTAGTAGATCCATAAATAGCAAGAATAAATAAAAGTATGAATTTCAAGGAAACAGTCGTACTGAAGCAGAACTAGGGTTTTCAAGTTTACAGATTTGTATGTGGGGTTACAGAAGGGACAGGTGCATACATACGCGGGTCTCTTTGGCCATAGGTGCATGTATGGGGGTATCTATAAGCACTGGCACATACATATGCAAATAGTAGTAAGCATAGGTGTGTACATACGTGGGGATTCAGTCGTGACAGGCGTGTACATATTTTTTCAGGACAGTACAGGGCCAATTTCCAGCAGCAAGTTATTTCCATGGCATTTTATCAGGTCTTTAGGATGGAAACAACACCATTGAGAGTTTAAGATAGATTGGATGGAGCATCCAACTTCCTATCTTTGAAAGCAAACTTAATTTTGGCATTGAAGGAATACGACCTTTGGGAGTTAGTGGACAAAGTAGTTACTCCACCAACAGATCTGGCAGCTTTGGCAGCTCGCAACAATAATGATTTCAAAACAGAGAGGGTCCTCCTCAATTCAATGAAGGATCATCTAATTCCTCACCTATCTGAGAAGAAGATGACCAAAGAGATGTTTGATTCCTTGGTAATTTTAGTCCATAGCAATAACAAGAATAGGAAGATGGACTTAAGGAATAAAATCAGATCGATGTAGATATTTATATCTAATAATGTTACCAACTATCTCATGAGGATCACATAGGTGCATGAACAACTTTCATCCAAAGGGGAGAAAATGGAGGACGTAGAGCTCATGAATGTGGCATTGAATGGTCTTCCCAAGTCTTGGGAACCATTTTTCAAAGGATTTTGTGCTCAGGCAAATCTCCCAAATTGGTAGAGACTTTGGGATGTTTGCATCCAGGAAGATACTTGAGAGGAATATAAGAGTAGCAAGCAGGTAGGTAGTGAGGATAAATTGTCTCTTGTCAGTAATACGAAGAAGGGAAAAGGAAAGAGTTCTAGCAATAAGGATAACAGTGATGGAGGATCATAATATCCAGGGAAGAAGAAGGACTTGAGTAAAATCAAGTGCTTCTCATGTCATAAGAATGGAAATTATAATTCTGAGTGTCTAGAGAAGAAGAAGGGTAAAGGAAAGATGCAGACAACAGCATCAACAGAGATGCAACTTGATGAGTTTGCAGCAAAGTTTGAGAATGATTTCGCACTAGTTTCTTTCCTTTCTACCAGCACAACTATGAGGAGTGTGTAGTTCTTGGATAGTGGTTCCTCTCATCATATTAAAGAAGCATGGGAGTTATTTAGAAGTCTAACAGAGAAGGAATCTGATGTTCGTGTGCAACTTGGTGATGATGCCAAGTATGCAGTGAAGGGAGAGGGAATGGTTATGTTTCAACTCGAGTCAAGAGGTTCGTTAAATGCCCAGGATGTGATTTATGTACCAGGTTTGAAGAAGAATTTTCTTTTAGTATTAGTTATGGAGGAAAATGATTTTGTCATTACTTTTTAAAGAGGGTAGGTGTTCATAGGTCCATAGAAATCTATCCTAAAAATGCAATGGTCATTGGGGTTAAAGGGGGCACTTTATACAAGTTACGGGGAAATATTGTTCAAGATTTGGTACACAACAGTGAAAACCTATGTGAATTGTGGCACAGGAGTTTGGGACACCTACACTACAAGTATTTGTTGATTCTAAGGGGGATTGTTACAAGTCTTCTAGATTTTAGTATAGAGCAGTAGGGAGTGTGCAAAGGGTGTGCACTTGGCAAGAATACCAAGGTTGTTTTTTCTAGCGGTGAGAGTAGGTCCAAGGGGATCTTGGATCTTGTCCATTCATATGTGAGTGGGTCGATGTCAGTAGTATCATTACAAGGATCATCATACTGTGTGATGTTTATTGATTATTTTTCCAGGAAAACCTATATCATTTTTATGAAGACCAAGGATGAGGTATTCAGTTGATTCAGAGATTTCATGGCTCAGGTGGAGAATCAGATAGGTAAGAAGATCAAGGTATAGAAGTTGGATAATGGGGAAAAGTACACCTCCAATGACTTCAAGGATTTTTGCAAGGAGGCAGGGATCAAGAGGGAGTAAATGGTCTCATGCAACCCTCAACAGAATGGGGTTACGGAGAGAAAGAATTAGTCCATCATCGGTTTTGTCAGGGATATGATACATGACCAGAAGTTGACTATGTTTTCTTAGGAAGAGGCATGTAACATGGTAGTGTATGTGTAGAATATGAGTCCTCATGGGATATTTGTGGACAAGACTCTAGAGGAGGCATTCTTAGGAGTGAAGCCATAGATAGGACATTTGAGGATCTTTGGTTTTCTAGTCTACATCCATGTGCCAGTGGAGAAGACGACGAAGTTGGAGCCTTCATGACAGAAGGGTATATTTTTGGGGTACATTGAGACCTAGAAGGATTATAGTATCGTGTGAGCGGAGATGTTAAGTTCAAGGAGAACTTGGCATCTAGGAAATCTCAGGAGTCATCAACAGTGACAGAGGACAAGGAGCAGTAGGCTTTGAAAGATGAGAAATAGTCTATAATTCATAATTCAAGTGGGGAGGAGGAGTTATCCCCTTCCAATTCTATCAAGGTACCCAAGTGGTTATTACAAGCATTGAAGGATGTTCGTGAGGATCCTAGGAGTGTGGTCAGGGATCCCGGGCCTCCAAAGAAGTTTTTGAATTTGAACTATATGGAACTTATGAGTAACATCATTGATGTTGATCCTTCCAATTTTGAGGAAATGGAATATAAACAGTTATGGAAGGATTCCATGGTAGAGGAGTACACCTCTATTATGAGGAATAATGTTTGGGACATAGTGTCAAGATTGGAGGGGAAGTAATTTGTGAGTTTTATGTGGTTCTAAAATATCAAGCATGTTGCATATGGTAGCATTGATAAGTTCAAGGTGAGGTTTTGGGAGATAGAGTTCTCCCAGAAAGAGGGAGTGGACTACAAGGAGACATTTTCTCTAGTCACCAGGTATGCTTCTATTCAAGTATTTATTCCTCTTACTTTAGTTACGAGGTGGAGGATACATTAGATGGATGTGAAAACATATTTCCTCAATGAGATCATTGAGGAGGAAGTATACATAGAAAACCTCAAGGCTTTGAGGTACATGGGAGGGAGTCTCATGTGTGTAGGCTTAAGAAATCCTTATATGAACTCAAACAGGCACCTAAGGCATGGTATAATAGGATTGACAGATACTTGCAAAGTATGGGATTTATGAAGAGTTAGGCAAATCCTAACTTGTAATTCATACTTGTTGGAGAATAACCTCTCCTCTTGGTTATGTATGTAGATTATTTATTTATGACATGTGCAGATGAGATTATTGTAGGGTGAAAAGAAGATTTAGATAGTGATTTCAAGATGAAGGACATTGACTTCATGCATTATTTCTTGGGGTTATAGGTATGGCAGGTATCGGAAGAGATATTCCTTGGTCAAGGGAAGTATTCCATTGATATATTGAGGAGATTAAGGATGGACGGCTATAAACTGATGGCTATGCCTATGGTTACCAATCTGAAGAAGGTGATCACTTTAGATTCAAAGTTGGTAGATCCCAGCATATACAAAAATTTGATAGGGTCCTTGTTGTATGTGTTCAACATCAGGCCAGATATTTGTTTTGATCTGAACACCTTGAGTCAGTTCATGGTGGACCCCAGGAAGGTGCAATGGATCATAGAAAAACATGTGATCAGGTATTTGACAGATACAGTGGAGTATGGATTGAGGTATCTTGGAGGAGATGGAGTGGAGTTGCAGGGATATACAGACTCAAATTGGGAAAGTAGTGCAATTGACAGAAAGATCACTTCATGGTGATGCTTTAACTTGGGATCAGTGGTGATTACTTGGTTCATCAGGAAGCAAAATTTTGTAGCACTCATTTCAGCAGAGGCAGAGTGTATGGAAGCAAGTATGGTTAGTTGTGAATCCATTTGGCCTCGAAAATTACTTAGAAGTTTATTTGATCAATATGTGGAGCCTACGGTGATGTATTGTGATAATTAGAATTGTATCAAACTCTCAAATAATCTAGTATTCCATGGAAGGTCCAAGGATATTGAGATAAAATACCACTTCATCCAAGATAGGATCTATAAGGGAGTAGTGAAGCTTCAGTATATTTCCATAGATGAGCAAGTTGTAGATATTCTGATGAAGCCCTTGGAGAAAGGGAAGTTTGTGTTTTCCAGAGACAGACTTGGAGTGGTGCAGAATACCTTCCTCGCTAAGAGGGAGTGTTGATGCATGTAGCATCAGACAGGTATTTCCGCATAGGCTTGGTGTCTAGCATGCGGAAGTCATCTAAAGCCTTCTATATTGGTAACTTTACTTTAGTTAAAGGAATTATTAAGTAAAGTGATTTTATTAATTAATTATTGAACTAATTGAGTTATTTAAGGAAATTCTAAAAGTAATCGGCATGTAATATAAATCTCAAGTGAAGTGAGAAGTAATATCAATTGTCAATCACTTTGGAGATTAGAAATAGATTATAACTCGCGATTATAAAAGTAATTCTAGGGTGAAGGAGGAAGACATTTTAGATTCTTGAGAGTAGAGAAGGACCTTTTCTTTCGAGAGGATTGGATCACGAAGGATTGTGACTCAATATCTTGGATAGGTGGAGAAGGACTTTCATCTAGAGATTATATCAAGGAGAAGAGAGAATAGAGGTTTCTGCAAGTGGGTTTCATTCAAGAGAAACCACAGGGAAGAGTTGTTTCATACAGGATTTATGTACATGTATGTGCGCACTAGTGAAGACAGGAACATGTATGGGGGTGTGTAGTAGGAACAATCATGTACATCTCAAAAAGCATGAAGTTCTGAGTTGTACAACAAAACATACTTTTCCATGTTTGTCTCAGCTGTATTTCTCTTAGTGGGCCATTATCCATGTTATGGGAACCCTGATTTTAGCATAATAAAATCATTCTCAGCATTGGTTTTCCCTCCACGGTTTTTTCTAGGGGTATCTACCCAAAAATATTGGTGTTTATGTGTGCATGATTTGGTTTCCATTTTTTCTTGTGTTTCATGTTTAAATTTGAATATTTCAATGGTGTATTTTTGTTTTGTGAGTTACTACTTTGATTTGCAATAAGGAAATCACTAGATAACAAGGTACCTAAGTGTTGGAGTAAGGGGTTTTCAACAAGTGCAAGGGCAATGTCCCTCAAAATCACCATATCATAGCTCAGGCCCTAAAAAAACTAAAAACTCATCTCCCTTGGATAAACCAACTCCTATACTCAACTCTGCCCCTAAATTTGCGATACAAGAAACATCAAAACTGGAGTATAATGTGGTAAATGATTTAAGAAAAATGAAATCAAACTTTTATGCTATGGACTCGTGTAGGATTCCTCAGCAGAAAATTATATTATTGAAAGCATAAAAGGAAGGATATAATGACATGGTAAACCCCCATCAAAACACAAATTGAATAACCTCAGGGGAAACTAGAAAATTAAATGTAAACTCATTATCTACAAACAAAAAATCTAAGATGTTTGTTCCTCCTTTCTTACTAACATTCGAAATTTTCAACATAAATATACACAATTGTTTAGTGGACTCTGGGGAATGTTAACAGTCGTTTATGACACACCATCAACAAGAAGGGAAGATCCATTCTAAGGTTGTCTAATTAACCCAAGACGTTTAAAATAACCTACCCCAACGGGTTTTATGGCTCCGTTAGCCAGTGAAAACACTAAATTAAAGTAAGAAAGACAAATAATATCTATATATACAAACCCACTAAATACATTAGCTGATATATCTATCTATTAATATATAACTAACACACAGTCTTATTATATAATATACACTATTTATGTATAGATACAAGGTTTGTGTAAAGTTTTTGGCACAGGGTCAGACCCAGGGTTCAACGCTTCAACAGTGCACCAACAAAACCCTAACTACCGGCCCTTTCAACAACACCTGCGAAGTAGATGAAGTCTCACCCAAGGTAGAGGCAGGAGGGGTTGCAGGACTCAGGTGTTTGCAACCTATTTGGGACACAGATCTATGATCACAATACTTAACAGAACACTTAGCAATTAACATTCATTAGTCTTTAACCCCTATTCACATCGTAGGTTAAAACCCTAATTGCATATCAACGTAGTAACAACCAAGATCCAAGCATATCTAACCATTCAGCACATAGCATCAAAGTATATCTAACATTCATTCACATCATAAATCACTAAGCATCAACTGGATCTATCATACATATATATTAAACAAATAAGTACATAAATAGCATGAACAACATATCACAAAGAACATCGACACGGGAAGTATGTGGTTCACCCCAGTGTGCGGCTATGTCCACCAATATTATTATCTTCTTATTAGTCTCTTCCAATATTCTTACATGCACCAAGCCACATTGCCAACTCCACATAGCACAAGAGATCTGCGCACACCTTGCCAGATCCTCCTTCCCCGAGTTAGGTCCAAGCACAGAGCCTCTACACATTATGTGCACAAATCACTTACAAAACACTTGCACTTAGCTCTACAAACCTTAACATGTTCGTGCACAAAGCCAACTAGCCATGCACTAAGCCAATCAATGACTAGTAACTATAATCACACAGATCGAACTTCTCTTACATCGCCTGACTTACTTATTTATACACTACAAAAGGGGCCTAAACATTGGTAAGACCCATGGGCCAACATCCCATACCCATTACATAAAACCTAAAACCCAAAAATACCACAAAAGGGGTGAGATCCCATGATCTTTGCTTCGCCTGAACACTCTGTCTTCGACCAGCCTGTCAGAGTCCCAAAAATGGCCAAGCATGACTAGTGTTTCCTCTAAACCTGGTCAAGGGCCAACAGGCCCCCAACACTCACCTGTGACTCAACCCGAGTCACTTTGATCTAGGAAACTCTGCTTCGAAGGCCTCGAGCTTAGCTCAAGATACCTCGACTTACTGCTTCGCCAAAGCCTCTTGCTCGATGAACTCTTGAATGACTTGCTCAGTGACAAGACCTTCCAAGCACTGCTCCACAGTTGCGACCAATTGTTCCAGCTATGATCCTTGTCTCTCAATCTCTTCAAATAGGGTGCAGGCTTAATCTTGCATCGACTAGAGTCATTGTGTTACCTCTATAACTCGACTCTAGATGGTAGTGACATGTTGTTGAACTATGTGTTGCTCCTGTGACCTTTTCATCTTCTACACTGCGGTAAGCAACTTCAATTGTGCTTGCATTGTAGATGTCTATTGCTTCGCCTCCTAGAGTTGTGCCTCTAATTTCCTCAGCTCCGGGTCTTCTACAAGGCGCTCGTAAGTCTGCACACTTTGGTTACTGATTTGCTTGCAATCTACGGCTAACGCCCTGATTCTTTCTACTACGCTCCTGGCAGTTTCTTCCCATTGATATCACACTTCCTGCGGAGTGCTTGGCACTACTTGTAGTTCTAAATCTACTACTCTTTCTTGAAGTTGTTGAATGGCTTCAGTGAGCTTCCCCACTTGGCTCTTAGATGTCTCCTCTTCCATATGATCCAAGCCCGGTACAGAGTGAAGTGCTCTAGCCACTGCTTCCTTGACCGTAGTCTACTCCACGAGCAGTTGGTATTTTTCTCTCCGGATCTGCTCTCTATCCTCCTCAAACTTCACTCGGAGGTCATATTTATCTTGCTTTGCAACCCGAAGTTTCTCTAGGGTTTCCTCCTTTGCTTGCTTCAAGGCTTCTATGGCCTACTCCTTTTCTTCCTGTACTCTTCGAAGGTGAGCCTCTGTAGCTTCTACTATCCTTCACAATTGGGTGGGTTCATCCCCCAATTCTGCACCTCCTGATGATGATGGTGCAGTAGACACTGCGCGGATCGAATAGAGTGTTTGTTGTACTCCTTTTAGATCCGCTTCGATTATGTCATACATTGTTTCCTTCTTTGCTTCATTTCACTGCAAAATATCCTCTGAAGTATCTGCTACAACTGCGATGATGAGGTCAATGTCATCCACTATGAGCATAGTCTATGACTGCGGCTTGTTGGCTCGTGACTTCTTCCGCGTTGAGGGTTTCTTTGGAGAAACCTTTCGTTTCTTTGATGTCTCAGCCTCTGTAAGGGGATCCTTCGGTGATGTCAATTCACTCTTTTCCTGCTTGTCTTCTTCCCCTTCCTCTTCATGTTTTACTTCGTCATCTCCTCCTCCTTCAGGTGAATCAGACACAGTTTCCTCCGATGCATTTTTTATCTCCTGCACTTCTTCCATTTTCTTCTTCTTAGCGCTGCTCAGTCCATCCCACTCAGTTCTGGTGACCACAGGACTTACAATGAGGTCGGGGTCAGAGAGCTCTGCATCTCCAACCGGTACAAGGAATTCAGCTAGCCATTCCTTGGTTATCTCCTCCATCTCTTCATCAGTCAATTTATAATACAACTGCATCTCCTCCTTTCTTTCATCCCTACAAGAAGTGATACAAATGAAGTGGCGGTCCATGCAGAACTTCGCTAGTGGTCTGTAAGTATGCAAGGTGTTCGGAGTCATTCGGGGGAATGAATCAATGGCTCATGTGAGTTGTAAGTAATAAGTGTGGAAGAAATCATTTGACTGCCACTGCTTCACCATATCGCTTGAATACCACAAGTTGGTGAACCTCGTGGCCAGTGGTTCTGATGGCTCGACTTCCGGGAATGTCACTCCCTCTAGCATCTCCCAAGCAAAAAACGCAATAAGAATTAGTAACTAGCTAAAGTGGAACTCATAACCTTGGTCCTGCGCTTCACGGCAGTCCTTCTCCAACTCATTGATGAGGTAGCTCACCCAGTTCATCTGCATCCCTTCAACGCACTTCCCTATGAGGTCGATGACAAACCCCGCAACTTGCATTGGTCTATTCTTCCTGACAAGCTTACCATCAATCAACTAGCAAGCTAGGCGCACTATGTCGTCTTGGATGGAGGCTACCTTATAGCCCTGCTTCCCCTTCTCCACATCACCATACGTTTCCTTTATACGTTGCACTAGGGTACGATCTCCAACCTTCCTTGGATAGAACTGGTGAGGGTCTGGTCCCTGCACACTCAGTCTAGTGATCATGTGGATCAGCGTCGGATCCACGGTCACATGCCTGTCTAGCCAGAGATAACCTCCATGGTAGCACGACAGGAGGATTTTAACGCACGCGTTAACCTCCAAATGTCTGCCGAAGTGGGGTATCTTCATAACGTTAAGGATGGTGGACCTCGCAATATCCTTAATCCATGGTTGGGGAACTATCTTCGGCTTATTCCCAGTCATCTTTGTCAAGTAGCGATGTAGTGCGAGCATCACGTAATTCTTTTTATCTCCTAAGTTGAAATCGTTGATCTTAAGATCAGGGATCAATCCTAGCTGTGGTCCAACTACGCATATCCCCTTTGGGAGGTACGTAATGAATGTATACTCAAAATATCTCGGGACATTGTCATGACTAACCGCACCAGCCAGAAGCGGGATGTAGTCGGGCAAGACCGACGGGATGAGATTTGCATTCGCCAGGTCGTCATGGTGCTTTCTTATTTTCTCTGTCGCAGTTCAGGATGGCCCAGATCGATTTCCAGTCAATGGGGATGCTTGAAATCCTCTCATTGATGAATCCTATACTCCTTCAAACATGACCTTCTCAACCATAAGGTCTATCAAAATCTCTTCTATGGATTTCTCTACTACGCTAAGGTCGCTCGACATGCATGCTCGTGATCAAATGTCTTGGGTAGGCGACTGGACACTCACGATAAGTAAACTGGGTGGCATGGTCTCAAAAGCACAGCACGGTGATAATTAGTTCTCTGTTAGCTCGGATAATCACAATTTTCAAAAGTGTCCCCAATGAGGCATTTAACGGATTAAATAAACAACGTCGTAACGGACTCCTCAAACAAGAAGTAATTCCTTAATCAATACGATTCCATATGTTGTGGCGTGGTCCCAACAGTCCAATGGCGATATTTCTAGCAATAATTGTGTTTCTAGCCATTTTGGAGCGTCGTTATAACGGTTGGGATGCCTACAACGGTCATATAGCTTCGCCAAGTTGAATTTCTCTTCTGCGTTGTTCTGTTATTCCAGCGATGTTCAATTTATTCAAGCTTGCTTCCTACAAAGTCTTCACTGGAACCTCTTGCAGTCTTTCTAACTTGTCTTTCTTCTTACTGATATTTATGGCCTTCTTTCCTATGATCTAAGTCTCTGGACTCCTCTTTCCATTCTTGTTCTTATCTTCTCTTAGCATAGTAACTTCGCATTGTTGAGGGTCGTTCACAGGGTTCGAGGGTAATAATTCTTCTCTTATTGTTTCTAGCATAGGTGCTTTTCTTTCCTGCATGGATAGGTTCTTTAAGCCTTCTTTCATTTTTTCAACCTCAACAGCTAGGTCTCTGGCTCTCAATTCCTTCGACTTGTCCTCTTGTTCTTCTCTTAGTCATTCTATTTTCTCGGCTATGAAGTCCCTTAATTCTTTCTTTTTCTGTTCTATGGCTTCCTCTTCTTCTTTCCTTCGAATCTGATCTTTCTCAATCCAGGTCCTTCCTAGCAAAAGTGCAAAAGGAGAGTTGTTCTCAACAAACTTAATGACCTCAAATTCTTCTTATGTCGATGTTCCATGGGCAATCATAAGTACGTTAGTAATTCTTCCACACAGGGTTATCATCTTTCCTTTAAACAATCATGTCCTTCCCAATGAAGGAATCATAGGAGGCTTTCCCAAAATTTCCCAAGTACTCTCTGGCATAAGATTCACCTGTGTTTCTTCATCCAGTACATAGTCTATGTCAAAGTCTCCTATTCTTGTTTCTATACACTTCTTTTCTTTTAAGATATCTGGTAAATTGATGTCTCTGTGACCATTCATTGTTTCTTTCATCTACAATAATATAGTCTCTGATTCTTTATGATTCTCTAACATATCCTTAGTTTCTTGACCTTCTTCAGAGTTTTCTTACCTCAGGTTCATATTTTCAACTTTAGCAATCATTCTAGGGCAATCTAAAACCTCATGACCAATAGCTTTACAACAAAGACAAATAGGACCTCTACCAGGGCCTTCCTTAGCAATAAGTCTCGGTCTTCTGCAACTATAACATAATGTCAATCCTCTCTTTATCTTAAACGATCCCCAACCTTTTATGTATTGGGCACTGGGATCACAGTGATGGACCTGCAAAAAATTCTTTCTAGGATCTGCATCGACTTATTAGTCCAAAAATCATTTGTATGCATAGGAATAACATATCTTTCTCTAACTTTATCAGATCTATTCATATCAAATATTATTTCTTCTAGTTGTGCCTTAGTTTTGAGACTAGGACCAAATCTATCAAACATACCTATATCCATACTTTCGAAGCAAAAATGTACACTTATCTTACTTTTTCTAGAGCAAAAAGATTTAAGATTTTACCTCTTTTCTTCAGATATAGTTCCCTTCTTATCACAGAGCTTCACAAGTCAAGTATAACAATGCGCACTACAGCAACAAATCTACGCACAGAGCTTTTTCTTTTCGTCAGTTCCCAGCAATCACAGTTTCAGGTCCCGGCAACGGAACCATTTGTTGGCACAAGGGTAGACCCAGGGTTCAATGCTTCAATAGCACACCAACAAAACCCTAATTACTGGCCCTTTCAACAACACTTGTGAAGCAGATGAAATCTCACCCGAGGTAGAGGTAGGGGGGGTTGCAGGACTCAGGTGTCTGCAACCTAGCTGGGACACAAATCTGTGATCACAATACTTAACAGAGAACTTAGAAATTAACATTCATTAGTCTTTAACCCCTATTCACATTGCAGGTTAAAACCCTAATTATAGATCAGCGCAATAACAACCAAGATCTAAGCATATCTAACCATTCATCACATAACATTAAAGTAGATCTAACATTCATTCACATCATAAATCACTAAGAATCAACTGGATCTATCATACATATAGATTAAGCAAATAAGTACATAAACAGCATGAACAGCATAGCATAAAGCACATCGACACAGGATGTACGTGGTTCACCCCAGTGTGGGGCTACGTCCACCAATCTTCTTCTCTTCTTATTAGTCTCTTCCAATCTTCTTACATGCACCAGGCCGCAATGCCAACTCCGCATAGGACAGGAGATCTGCGCGCACCTCGCCAGATCCTCCTTCCCTGAGTTAGGTCCAAGCACAGAGCCTCTACACAGTCTGTGCACAAAGAACTTACAAAATACTTGCACTTAGCTCTACAAACCTTAACATGTTCATGCACAAAGCCAACTAGCCATGCACTAAGCCGATCAATGACTAGTAACTACAATCACACAGATCGAACTTCTCTTACATCGCCTAACTTACTTATTTATACACTACAAAAGGGGCCTAAACATTGGTAAGACCCATGGGTCGACATCCCATACCTGTTACATAAACCATAAAACCCAAAAATCTCGCAAAAAGGGTGAGATCCCACAATCTCCGCTTCGCCTGGGCGCTCCGTCTTCAACCAGCCTGTCGAAGTCCCAAAAATGGTCAAGCATGACTAGCGTTTCCTCTAAACCTAGTCAAGGGCCAACAAAAGCCTTGTGAAAATGAAAATTATACTACTGAAACAAAGTTTGAGTAACATATGAAGATAAGAAAAATATTCTAAAACTAAATAATCACAAAAACAACAAAATGAATGAATAAGATTTATGATGATATAACTGAAATGAATAAAGCATTTTAAGTTGAATTGTTTAATCGTTATTTATTCAAAAAATAAATCAACTCAAAAAACTAACAAACATATTGTTGATCAGCAATAAAGGAAAGCATTAAGCTATTTATATTTTTGTGTAAGGCAAGCTCCAATAACTTGTTTGCCAAGCAGAAATCTATGGCAAGAAGCAAAGAATATTTTATGATATTAACTGAATAAATTCAAGCAATTTTTATGTTTTGAAAGAAATCTATAAGAAACAAAAAGACAAATATTTTTCTCACGTGGCTTTATGTGATTCAAAATTTAGATATGGAAGCAACTCCAATCTTCTGCAAATGATATAACAAATTCTAACATTCGTCATAAACTCAGAACGTAAAGATACTTGTTTTATGTATTATGAGCCACAGGGATTATCATAACCAGAAATGGTGGACCATAAAAATATATAAGAAAAAAATAAAAGCATACAATGATGAATAGACTAAAGCTAACTCATACCATATATGTTTTCATGCTTGGAAAAATATGACAATAATATGACTACTGAATAATCACATCATACAGTTTACTATCCGGACTAAAGCCAAAATCATATTGTATTTCATATCATTCCAAAAAATAAGTCCATCTTTCAGGTCCTAAAAAGAATACCCTTGTCTTTGGGAAAGTACCAGTATTTAAAACATGTCAGTGATAGGTTTCTCATATCATAAAAGATAGAGGCAGATCTTCCTTAATCAAGTTTCTTCCAAAAAATAACTTTAATCTAGGTCTTCTATAACATCCATTCTGGTAATTTTGCAAAAAATAGTTACATAATTCAAACTATTTTTTGAAATTATTTAAAAAAAAAACACTTGCAAATTTGAAGCATCTCCTAATGATTTACTTGTTTCAACAACCCTTGCAATTCTCTCCTCCTCAAACCTAAAAAGAAGAAAAATTAAAATCTAATTTAGAAAAAATCTAATAAACTAATTCTAGACAAGCTACGAAATCTACGATTCTGTAGCTAGTCTAATAAAACAAGAAAACAAATTATGTTTCAATAAACCAATCAAAATGTTAACTCTAAGAAATTGTTTACCCATTCAAACATTCGAAAAAGAGGAATCTACCAATTCTGGATTCATAATACCATTGACGTTAGATGAGTTTTTAATAATTATGTCTCTTTCTTTCTTGGATCCCTTGCTAGCTCTAGGAGAAGTTTGTTGCACATTGGCTCTCAAATCTGAATTTTCCCTTTCCAACACTATGTTTCGAGCCAACACCTAGTTAAGATGAGCTTGCAAATATGGGATATATTGATAGTACCTCTGAATCCAAGTGAAGCATTCCTCACAATACACCTATTCCAGTCTCGGTAGAGGACACGTATTGTCTGAGTTCAAAAGCTTACCTTGTGACATCGTCGTTTTCAAATCATTTTGTATCCTTGTGAACCCTTCTTGTTCCCTTAAAAATGGAGGCAAATTCAAAACAAAGTTGTATTGTGGTGAATCCACTCTAGTGGAATCAAAGCTTACATACTCGACAGAGATCGTATCTTATATTACTACTATTGGAATGGGCTTGTCATGATTTTGATATCGGTTCCTTGTCATCCTCGACGGAAGCCTACCACTCCTCTCATTTTTGAAATCCAAGTCATTAGCATCCCATCTAACTTGCTTCCCCTTTCTTTCAATTTTATTTTTATCATCATTAATATTAGGTTGTACAGGACCATGGTCGATTGATGACCTATCCCTCAAATGACTCAGGATTTCTTCCAAAGGTCTCTTTGGATTGAAATCGTGTTTTTTGAAAGTGACTTCGGCTACAGGAAGAAACTCGATCGGAGTACTGGTAGGTAAGACAGAGTACTCTTTCAGGACTTCCAACCTTGTAGAGAATGGGATGAGATACTTGGACCGACAGGTTCATCATTACTCAGAGGTAAACAAGAAATGGGCTCAGATGGCAAAGGAACAAACCCATTCCTAAAAAGAAAATTATGCCAGTTATCTCATGTTTTCAACAATTGGGCATTCACCAGAATACGAATTAAACCATGATGGAACAAACTGGACTTGGGGTTAGGGTTCTGTCTCTGGTAAAAATTAGACATTTTCTGAATACTCTTAAGAAAATAAAAAGGCAAATTCAAGTAATCACCCAAAAAAAACAATAAATTATGTCGTATATACAAATTAGGCAACGGGTACAAAATTTCCTCTTTGCAATTTTGTGTTTCAAAATCGACGAAGTGAGATGACAATTTGGTTTCCAACAATGGAGACTCATTGGGTGAAGCAATATCTCTGCATCATCAAACCTTCATGTCATGGAAAAAGAAAGACTTGGATAGCACTTAAAACAGCCTTGAAACATATCATATTTTGGGATTAAAAGTATTAAGATTAGTTCAGAAAAATTAGCATAGTCATACTCAAAAAAGGAGTGATTTAACAGACGATTATAACCTGAAAGTTAGTTTTGATCAAAAGGCGACATTATTTATAAAGGTAATTTCAATACTGTTGACAGGGCCACTGTTGCCAGTAGGCATTCATAGCCTCGATAGAGATGTCATTTAACCCACTCAAGTAATTTAATCCCATCCAAAAGTTGTCTATCCATGATATAAAAATTTGGATATATGATCAACTTATAAAACATACCTAATATATCTTGAACCCGACATTGCTTCGCTGCTAGCAGGCCCATTCAATACCCCAGCGAAGTTGTCTTGGTATCATGTGCGCATTTACCCGCTGCCAGCAGGCCTGTTCAGTACCCCGACAGGTTTGCACACATTTCCCACACATTGAATTGTTTCCAACCCTCCTTAGTCATTTATAATGATAGAATTTGGATATTTCAATATGACAAGAGAGCGAGGTGATACTGGAGATTGATAATCAGGAAAATATATGACCGATCATTAATATTTGTTCTTTGTTCTTTAAGAACTGGGAGTTTTAATCATGGTTTAGATGTTTATATTTCAATCAAGAAAAAATCTAGAGGATGGGGAAATACTTTGAGGTGATCTATTTAGAAATGGGACGGTGTAAAAAGTTTAATCGTAATCTTACTTCCCAAAGATCTTGACAAAATTCCAGGAATAATATTATGGCAAAGAACTTCTAGAATAATTGTCTTATAAACAAATCATCTGAGCTATGTCTTAGTATTGAAGATGTTTGAATTGTTTCACACTTCCATCATGATAAACTTGATGATGAAAATTCCCTTCCACAATGGTTTGTGAGTCAGAAATAACTCGATCAAAAGAAAACAAGGAAAGCAGCAATAAAATAATCAACAGAAAATAAAAATGTACAAAGCTAGGGATATTTGCAGGGGGTTAGGTCTTATTTCGCTCAAGAAAAGTACTTCTTGAGATTCTAGCCATTCACTGGGAAAGTGTCTGGTTTTCCCTCCAAGTTTTACAGACGAAAGGAGCTAGGACCCAATTTTTTTGCAATAACAAATGGTCCCAACCACATATTTTGAAACTTGGTGTGTTATCCTTTGTCCTCATGCGATTTATCCCACTTGAGAACCAAATATCCTACGTCAAAGTTTCTATCAGAGGACGAACTGGCATCAAACCAGTGTTTAATAATTTGTTGGTGTTGGTCCAATTTTTGTTTTGCTTGTGTCCTAATTTCTTCCAATTTAAGTAACGCATTTATTCAATTCTCTAAAGTGGGACATTCTTCTTCTTGAACCTTCTAAGATAACTGAAGCGATGGGAGCAAGACGTGGGGAGGAAGGATAGCTTCTCTTCTGTATACAAGGAAGAAAGGAGAATTATCGATGGATGCTTTTGGGGTGACCCTGTCATCTCATAATGCATTGTGCCAATTTTTGTGATTATTTGACACTGTTCTTTTCAGTATTTTAATCAGATTTTTGTTTTTCGACTCAGCCAAGCCATTGCCTTGAGGATAATAAATAGCAGAGTATTTCAACTTAATTCCCTTTTCTAGGGCATAAAAATTCAATTCCATGGAATAAAAGTAAGAAGCATTGTCGAAAACTAAACATTCAAGTATCATGAAGCATGTGATAATATAAGAATTCAAGAACGAAATTACCTGATTAGTGTTTACTACCCTTAACGATGAGGCTTCAGACCATATTGTAAAATAATTTCTTTTCATGAGGATGTATTTTTGTTGCTGCGAATAAGGTGGGTTAATTGGCCCTATGATATCCAGGCCCCACTGTTGGAATGGTGTACCTATTGCAATGTGTTGCAAGGGAAATGCAACCTTCTTGACCCGTCTTGCAGCTTTTTGACAAATTACACATTTGTGAGCCATGGCATGAGCATCTTTAAATAATGTGGGCCAATAGTAACTATCCCTAGGTACTTTGTGGACAGTTTTGTCCCCACCAAAATGACCCCCGGCATCACCAAAATGTAACTCAGCTAGTACTTTTTCAGATTCTTCCTTTTCCATGCAATGCAGAAATACATCATCAAAATTCTTCCTACACAATACATCATTAATTAATTGAAAAGATGCAGACCTGAGCCTTAGCTCTTTTCTATTATTGGGATCAAGATTTTGAGGAGTAGTTATGTGCATCAAATAAAACCTGATATCATTGTACCATGAATTAGGCACAATTTGTGTACAGCAGATTTGTGTGTCATGATGCAATTTTTCAGTTGTTGTTGTTAGTTCATTATCTAGCATTTCAAATGAGTTGGCCACTAGTTTGCAAAGGCCTTGGCCTTTAAAAATTTGTGTTTATACAATTTCAAGATTGTACTCTTGAAGGGAGGTCATCCAATTGGCCCTTTTCTCCCCAAGCTCCTTCTAAACTAATAGATTTCTTGTTGCAGGGTAAGGAACAATGACTTTTATCCTGGATTTCAATAGGTAAGCTCTAAAATATTTTACTGCCTTAAAGACAACATAGAATTGTTGATCAACTACAGGATAATTTAATTCTTCTCCTTTAAAGGAAGAACTCATAAACGAAATGGGGATTTCATTATTTTTAGCGTTTTTTTGAGTAAGTACAACAGCATGTGATATGTCTGATACAAAAGTATAAAGCATGAAGTCTTTGGAGAAATCGGGACTCATTAAGGAGGGGGCTTCAGTTAATAGAATTAAAAGCCAGGTTCTCTTGTGGTCCCCATTTAAAAGGTACATCCTTTTTAATCATGTTTTGCAGGGGCCTAACCATCTCAGAAAAAATTGGAACAAAACATCTGACGAAATTTATTTTACCCAAAAAATATTGCATTGCCTTTTTGGAAGATGGTGGAGGAAGATTGGAAATAGCTTGAGTTTGTTTGGGTTCCATTATCATTACATCCTTTGAAACTATAAATCCAATTAATCTTCCCTGCTCTACTGCAAAAAGTAATTTCTTGCGATTCAATGAAATACCAAACTTACAACAACACTCTAGTACAGCCCTAAGATGTGACAAGTGATCTTTTTATTCTTCGAAAAGATAGTGACATCATCTAGGTAGACAACAACTGACTGATTGATAAGGCCAAAAAAATCAATATTCATTTCCCTTTGGAAAGTGGCTCTTGCATTAATCAATATGAAAGGCATTTTTCGATAGGCATAGGTGCCCCAAGGGGTCTGGAATGTGGATTTTACCTAATCTGACAGAAACATAAGTGTTAAATTTGGTAGCATCGATAGTCATTCTCCAATGAGATGCCATATGGGACACCATGAGGCTATCCAAGGAGATTTGGAGAATCAACCAGTCTTTTGAGGTATTAACAAAATCTAAGGGGAACGTACAACCTCTGTGAGTCAAACCAAAATTCAAGACGAATGAGATGCTATGTGAGTCTAATGAAAAATTCAGGGGGGACGTATAACCTTTGTGAGCATAGACAATCTAGTGCAAAAGTCAGGGGGAACGTACAACCTCTGTGAGCATAGACAGACTAGTGCAAAATTCAGGGGGAACGTACAACCTCTATGAGCCTAGTCAAGCCTTGTGAGCCATGAGAAAAAGTCAAGGCACCTAGCAAAAGTTAGGTTGAATATAAAATTCCTATGAGCTAGAAACAGACGATATTCCTAATATTGAAAATGATATAAATGTATTGATATAGTGCGTTGGCACATGTAACATTATACACCATGAAGAGAATTTTGAATTGCCTTGTAAAGAATCAAGTTGTAAATGAAGTCTTAAGTCTAGTTCTATTTTAGAACTAAAGTGTAATGTTGAGTTGTAATTGAAGTCTTGAGTCTAATTCTATTTTAGAACTAAAGTGTAATGTTGAGTTGCAACTAAAGTCTTAAGTCTAGTTCTATTTTAGAACTAAAGTGTAATGTTGAGTTGCAATTAAAGTCTTAAGTCTAGTTCTATTTTAGAACTAAAGTGTAATGTTGAGTTGCAACTAAAGTCTTAAGTCTAGTTCTATTTTCGAACTAAAGCATATCAGTCTCAAGTTTAGTTCTATTTTCGAACTAAAGTGTAATGTTGAGTTGTAACTAGTCTCAAGTCTAGTTCTAAGTTCAAACTAAAGTATGAAGCTAAGTTATGATTAACTCATGCAAACAGGTTACTATTTCAAGCCTCTCCTCTTCCCCTCTTTAGCCTATATAAGCAGAGGTTGAACCCTCTCTTCAACACATTTTTTGAGATGCAAGTTAAGGGTGAAGCAATAGCGGCACACATTAGTGATAAAGAGGCAGCATACCAAAGCAGCATATCAATTTTGTATATCAACAATAGAGGCAGCATATCAGAGCTGTATTTCAGCAAGGTCTTTTAGGTCTTTGTCAGGTCAGAGTCATCTTGGCAAGCTCTTTAAGAGAAGAACATTCATGGTGGATATTTGTAAGTGATCTTACATTATTAATGCAATAAAGGAATATTGTTTGTTGGGGTTTTTCTCCCTGTACAGGGTTTCCCCAGGGTATATGTGTTGTTGATGTTCATGCTTACTTATCTACATAGTTATTTCTATTCGATTATGATTTGATATTGTCGAAGTGTATTAATATGGAAACAAAGTGTTGAGTAAAATCAAAGTATTGATCTGCATAAGAAATCAAGCTCATAATCTAACATGGTATCAGAGCTTAGGGTGTGTTAAACGTGTTGAAGTGAAGCAGAAGGTACACACAAATCCAAGATAGCTTGGTTAAGTTTCTAGTGTGAGGTCCATTTTAGTCAGGGTCGAGGATAGGCTCGAAGGAGCTACCAACTTCAATGTGTGGAAGCTCCGGATAACAAATATCTTGCAAGAGCATGATCTTGAGAAGTATGTGACTACAGTGGTGGAGGAACCCACGAATAATGCAGGAAGAGCAGCCTTCAAGAAGAGTCAAGCAAATTCCAAACGAATCATCTTTGACTCAGTCAAAGATAATATAATGCATGCAATGATTTCATTAATGACTGCCAAGGACTGTATGGATACCTTGGTGAATCTGTATGAGAAACATGCTCCAAGTAAAAAGAGGACACTTAAGCACAAGCTTAAGTATTTGAAGATAGATAAAGGTGAATCAGTGGAATCTTTCTGTTCAAGGATATCCCAGATCAGAGATCAGCTTTTGGTCACAGGGGTGACAGTGGACGATGATGATTTAGTGCAGGCCATTTTTGGCGGTCTTCCTTCTTCAAGGGAAACCTTCCTATATAGTGTAAGTGGGAGAGAAATTCAACCCATGTTTGAGAGGTTATAGCATGATTTCCTCCAGGAGGAAAGTCGCATAGCTACTAGGAGCAAGCCAACGAAAGAAGAGCACTCAGCTTTAGCATCAAGATTCAAGGGAAAGAAGAAAGGCACTTTCCAGAGAGGCTCTCAATGGAAGCCAAACACCAAAGGTACATTTTAAGGAAAGAATATTGATACATCTAAGATTAAATGCTTTAGTTGTAATAAGTTGGGTCATTTTGCTAAAGATTGTTGGTTTAGAAAGAAAAATCCAAGGAAAGGGAAACATCATGCCTCATCTGCTGAGGATGATGAATCCAAAAGAAATCAGAAAAGTCCTTCTAATGAGAAAGAAAATAGAAAAGAATATTAGTTCGTTTCTACCTTATCCAATTCAGTTTCCATGGGGCCAAAAACTTGGTTAGTAGATAGTGGTGCATCAAAGCACATGACAGGGTACAAGGAGATCCTCTCATATTTCGAGAGAAAATCATTTGCAGAGCAGGTTGAGCTTGGGGATGACAAATGTTACAAGATAGAGGGAGTAGGCTCTATCTCCTTCAGATTGGAATCTGGGGATAGAATTCATGTTGATGAAGTATTATATGTTCCAGGGCTCAAGAAGAATCTACTATCAGTTGTAACCCTTGAGGACAAGGGATATTGGGTGATCTTCAAGGACAGGAAGGCACTACTATGGGCTAAAGGTAGCAACTTAAGTACAACATAATCCATTGGAACTCACAGTGGAGGACTGTACATCGTGTCAGGACAGTCATTTCAGGCATTGGCTCATGATGCGACTAGCTCCAGCGAGTTATGGCACAGAAGACTTGGACATATTCATTACAAAGCTCTTCGAAATCTACAGAACATGGTATGTGGCATGCCCTCTATTTATCTTAGTAAAAATGAAATTTGTAAGGGATGCATGCTAGGTAAAAATATAAAGAAAGCATTTCCTGGTAGTGACAACAGAGCTCATGGCATCTTAGATCTAGTTCATTCTGATGTATGTGGTCCCATGTCATCTCCCTCACTCAATGGTTGTTTGTATTATGTCATTTTTATTGATGATTACTCAAGAAAATGTTGGATATATTTTCTTAAATCTAAAAGTGACACATTTGATAAATTCAAAGGGTATAAAGCCTTTATTGAAAAGCAGACAGGGAAACACATCATAATCCTTGGAATACACAATGGAGGAGAGTTTGAATCTCTTCAGTTTGAGGATTTATGCAAGTCAGCATGAATCAAGAGACAGTTGACTGTGCCATATAACCCCCAGGAAAATGGTGTTGCTGAGAGGAAAAACAGGACTATTTGTGAGGCATTGAAAGCAATGATGTTTGACCAGGATCTGCCAAATTCTTTATGGGCATAAGATACCTCCACTACCGTGTATATTTAGAACAGGTGTCTACATGCTATCCTGAAGGACAAGACTCCTGAAGAGGTCTTCTCAAGGATCAAACCTGAATTAGGGAATCTAAGGATATTTGGGTGTCATGTGTATATTTGTGTCCCTAAGGAAACGAGGACAAATATGGAACCCTCATGAAAGAAAGGGGTTTTTGTGGGGTACAGTGAGAACTCCAAGGCTTACAAGATTTATGTACCAATTCAGATGCAAATAGAGGTAAGTAGAGATGTGACTTTCCATGAGGAAGCTGCATTTAAGAAATCCAGAGAGCTTCAGTAGGAATCAGAAGTAGTTCAACCAACTTCACCCAATTCTAAAAATGAAGAGTCAGATGATCGGAGGGAGGAAACTCGTGAAGGGCCAAGTAATGAGCCCCTAGAACCTGTTGAAGTGTTAGAAAGAAATCTTGAAGAACCTCCAGCCAAAAGGAAGCCATGGTGTCTTAAATAAATAGTGCAGGAAGCAGAAAGGATAGTTTCTCCCAAAGGAACTTTCAGGGAAAGGAAGATGCCTCATTGTTTTGGAGGCTATATTGCACTGATGAGCAGCATTAGTGATGTCAAACCTTATTCAATTGAAGAAGCAGATAAATTACAAGTATGGAAGGATTCCATGCTTGAGGAATACATGTCTATTATAAAGAAAAATGTTTGGAACATTGTGCCGAGGCCAAAAGACAAATCAGTGGTTTCTTCCAAATGGATCTATAAGACCAAACATGCAGATGATGGAAGTGTGGAAAAATATTTGTAGCTATATTCTTCACTCAAAAAGAAGGAATCGACTACAAAGAGACTTTTTCTCCTATAGCCAGGTATACCTCCATTCAAACTAGTATTTCTTTAGCTCGTGTTCTTGGTTGGAAGCTACATCAAATGGATATAAAAATAGCATTCTTGAATGGAAAGCTTCAACGGGAGGTATTTATGGAACAACCAGATGGTTTTGTACTGAATAACAAAGGCACTCATGTATGCAAGCTAAAGAAGGCCTTGTATGCTCTTAAGTAGGCTCCCAGAGTTTGGTATGACAGGATTGATGGCTTTCTTAAAAGCTTGGGATTTCAGAAAAGTGATGTTGATGAAAATATGTACTTCAAGGTAAAAGGTAACTAACCTGTTATACTAATCTTGTATGTTGATGATATCTTTATAATAGGAGATGAAGGGATAATATCCTGGTGTAAGAGGGAGCTAACTTCATAATTCGAGATGAAAGACTTAGGCTTGATGTATTACTTCCTAGGATTGGAAATGTGGCAAAGACAGGGCGAGATATTTCTAGCACAAGGAAAATACACAGTGGATATACTAAAGATTTTTGGTATGATGGATTGCAAATCCATGTCTACTCCGATGGTTACCAACCTGAGGAAGTTGTATGATTCTAATACAGGTTCAGATTTGGTGGATCCCACCATGTATAGGAAACTAATTGGATCATTGATGTACATGATCCACACTAGGCCAGATATATGCTATGCAGTGATTGCAATGAGTCAGTTCATGACTAAACCGAGACAGAGACATTGGGTGGCAGCAAAGCACATCTTGAGATATCTCAGAGGGACCATTACTTATGGTTTGAGATATAAATCTAGTGGTGGTTTATTTTTGCATGGGTATGCAGATGCTAACTGGGCAAGAAGCCTAGTGGATCAGAAGAGTACTTGCGGATACTCCTTTAGTTTAGGATCCGCTATGATCTCTTGGTCAATCTGAAAGCAGGGATCCATTGCACAGAGTACAACAAAGGCTGAGTACATTGCAACAAGTGATTCTATCAAGGAAGCAGTATGGCTCAGAAAATTGGTTTATGGGTTGTTTGGTGACAAGCTCGAGACGACGGTGGTTCACTGTGATAATCAAAGTTGCATAAAATTGACAGAGAGCCCGGTATTTCACGATAGGTCAAAACATATTGACATGAGGTACCATTACATCTGAGACTTGGTCCAAATAAAAACTATAAAGTTACAGTACATATCCACGAGCGAGCAGGTAGTTGATATCTTGACCAAGCCTCTGACCTCGAGACAATTTTTGCAGCTGAGAGGAAAGCTTAGTGTGGATGAGAATGACTCCCTCGCTGAGAGGGAGTGTTAAATTTGGTAGCATCTATATTCATTCTCCAATGAGAGGCCATATGGGCCACCCTAAGGCTAGCCAGGGAGATTTGGAGAATAAACCAGTTTTGTGAGGTATTGACAAAAGCCAAGGGGAACGTACAACCTCTATGAGTCAAACCAAAAGTCAGGACAAACGAGATGTTATGTGAGTCTAATGGAAAATTCATGGGGAACGTACAACCTCTGTGAGCATAGACAGTCTAGTGCAAAAGTTAGGGGGAACGTTCAACCTCTATGAGAATAGACAGACTAGTGAAAAA
>ML782982.1:78131-106163 GCA_009831015.1 Picea engelmannii
ATCTATTATACATTCACAACATAACTTGAATTGGTATACATGTACCGAACTTACCCATTTTAATTTTCATGTTTAAATAATCAAATAACTATCTTTGTCATGAGCATATATCATGTAACATACAAATAGGTCTAGAGGTACACGTCTCAATGTCTAACAAGGTCTAACTGACTCCAAACAAATGCTAAACTTTGAATTATCAATATTAGTAAACAACAATGTTCTAACTACCTAAGGTCAAAATATGGGGCGTTACAATAAGAAAAGCATAAAAGCGTACAATGATGAATAGACTAAAGCTAACTCATACCATATATGTTTTCATTCTTAGAAAAATATGAAAATAATATGACTACTGAATAATCACATCATATACTTTACTATCCATACTAAAGCCAAAAGCATATTGTATTTCATATCCTTCCAAAAAATAAGTCCATCTTTCAGGTCCCAAAAAGAATACCCTTGTCTCTGGGAATGTACCAGTATTTAAAACATGTCACTGATATGTTTCTCATATCATAAAATATAGAGACAGATCTTCCTTAATCAAGTTTCTTCCAAAAAACAACTTTAATATAGGTCTACTATAACAGCCATTTTAGTAATTTTGCAAAAAATAGTTACATAATTCAAACTATTTTTTGAAACCGTTTAAAAAAAATGACTTGCAAATTTGAAGTGCCTCCTAATGATTCACTTGTTTCAACAACCCTTGCAATTTGCTCCTCCTCAAACCTGAAAAGTAGAAAGAAAAAAATTAGAAAAAATCTAATAAACTAATTCTAGACAAGTTATAGAATCTACAATTCTATATCTAGTCTAATAAAATAAGAAAACAAATTGTGTTGCAACAAACCAATCAAAATGTTAACTCTAAGAAATTGTTTACCCATTCAAACATTGGAAAAAGAGGAATCTAGCATTTCCGAATTCATAACAGCATTGACATTAGATGAGTTTTTAATAATGATGTCTCTTGCTTTCTTGGATCTCTTGCTAGCTCTGGGAGAAGTTTGTTGCACACTGGCTCTCAAATCTGAATTTTCCCTTTCCAACATTGTGTTTCGAGCCAGCACATGGTTAAGACAAGCTTGCAAATACGGGATATCTTGATAGTACCTATGAATCCAAGTGAAGCATTCCTCAAAATACACATGTTCCAGTCCCAGTAGAGGAAACACATTGTCTAAATTCAAAAGCTTACCTTGTGACATTGTTGTTTTCAAATCGTTATGTATCCCTATGAACCCTTCTTGTTCCCTTAAAAACAGAGGCAGATTCGAAACAAATTTGTACTATAGTGAATCCACTCTAGTGGAATCAAAGCTTACATCCTCGACAAAGATCGTATCTTCTATTACTTCTGTTGGAATGGGCATGTCATGATTTTTATATTGGTTCCTTTTTATCCTCGACAAATTCCTACCACTCCTCTTATTTTTGAAATCCAGGTCATTAGCATCTCATCTAACTTGCTTCCCCTTTCTTTTAATTTTATTTTTATCATCATTAATATTGGGTTGTACAGGACCATGGGTGATTGATGAGTTATCCCTCAAACGACTCGGGATTTCTTCCAAAGGTCTCCTTGGAACGAAATCACATTTTTTGGAAGTGACTTCGGCTACAGGAAGAAACTCGATTGGAGTACTGGTAGGTAAGACGGATTCTTTCAAGACTTGCACCTCAACTCGGAAATATTGTAGAGAATGGGATGAGATACTTGGACCAACGAGTTCATCATTACTCAGAGGTAAACAAAAAATGGGCTCGGATGGAAAAGGAACAAACTCATTCCTAAAAAGAAAATTCGGCTAGTTATCTCATGTTTTCAACAATTGGGCATTCACCAAAATACGAATTAAACCATGATGGAAAAAACTGGACTCAGGGTTAGGGTTTTGTCTCTGGTAAAACTTGGACATTTCCCGAATACTCTTAAGCAAATAAAAATGCAAATTCAAGTAATCACCCAAAAAAAAAATCAATTCTACCATATATACAAATTAGGCAGCGAGTACAAAATTTTCTCTTTGCAATTTTGTGTTTCAAAATCGACGAAGCGAGATGATAATTTGGCTACCAACATGACATCATCGAATGTCATGCCTTATTCTGTGTGTAAAAAACTGAATGAAACCCCTGCCAAAAGTGATATACACATTATACAATTGGATAGAACTAAGGTCAAGGTCATTGGTGAAATGAAGGACGTCATGATTCGGATATCTTCTAACCCAAAGACTCACCAATTAATTGACATTACAGTTGTAGATATCCCAGAATCCTATGGGATGTTTCTAAGTTGAGACTGGTCACAAATCTTACATGGATATTTCAGTACTGACTAGTCTCACGTATGGTTATTATGGAAAGGGAAACCAAACATGATCAGGATTGACAGAGAAAAATACCTAACACACACTGTCACCGATTCAGAAGCCCCAAATGAACCTTCTTCAACTGAGTTTCTTGTGTTAGGGAACCACTATTGTGATTCAGATTTTGGGAATTTCTCACCTTTCATGTCTGAGATCTTGTTTTCACAAAAGTCAGAGTTGTTGTTGCAAGAAAATATAGCAATAACTGAAGAGTGTGGGAACCCTGAACAATGCTTGCCAGTTAATATATTAGAAAACAAAATTGAAACTCTAAGCACAGACACCAACAAAAGGATGCCTAACTTTCCCTTTGACATTTGGACTCTTTTTCTATGGATCCAAGTCACAAGAATGAGATGGTGTCGAGTGTATTTTTATTGACCCACCTGGTAAACATATATTTTTATCATGTAGATTGGAGTTTGAGTGCACTAATAATATTGTCGAATATGAGGCTTTGGTCCAAAAACTCAAAAAAGTCATTGACTTGAATATCAAAGAACTAGTTGTCTTTAGAGACTCAGAGATCATTTTCAGACAGGAAAAAATTACCATACATTGTAATTCACCTCATTTAATAAATTACCAACAAGAGGTGCATAGACTAATGGAGAATTTTCAAGAATTTAACATCATTGTTATTCCATGATCCAAGAATGTGATTGTTGATTCTCTTGCCATAGCAGCCTCAAGGTTGTCTCCTATTGAAGATTACGAGGCCTCTAGGTTCACCATATATCTATTGTACAAGCCATCAATACCTAACAACATCACTAATTGGAGATTTTTTTAGGGAGATGAGAAGATCATAGCCTTCTTGACTAATGAAGAAAATTTTAGAGACTTGGATATTGATGATGATGAGTTCCAAGGAATGATGGATGAGAAGGAAGACAAATATTGTGACACTAACAAAGACAGTAGCACTAAAAATCCTAAACTCCACACAATGCCTAAGGGAGTGGTCAACCTGGAGAACCTTTTCAATTTTTGAGAGAATTTCAAGAAACCTAAGAATGTAAAAATTGGCAGTTCATGTCTTGCTCACAAATTCATAAATCTAGGAACTATTGAAAATCCTAAGAATGTTAACCTTGGAAAATCAATATCTCCTGAAGAAAAGAAAGTATGCCTTAAATTGTTTAAAGAATATCAAGATGTTTTTGCATGGTCTTACCAAGATCTGAAAACATATGATACAAAAATCATACAAAATAGCATTCCTCTTAGGCTAGATGTTAAACCTTTTCAACATAAACTACAGAAATTTCACCCATCTCTCAAGCCATTAATGCAGAAAGAACTTAAAAAGTTGTTGGATGCTAAGATTATCTTCCAAGTAATACATTCTACCTGGGTAGCTAATATAGTACCAGTATAGAAGATGTCAAGAGAAATTCTCTTATGTATGTATTTTAGAAATTTAAAGAAAGCTTCGAAAAAGGATAGCTACCTTGTGCCCTCAATGGAACAGCTCAGGCAAACTATCTATGAATTTGAAATTTTCTCACTCCTAGATGGGTTTTCAATATATAATCAATTTCTAGTCTCAGAAGAAGATAGATTGAAAACAACTTTCCAAACTAAATGGGGAACCTTTGCCTATAAATGCATGCCATTTGGGCTTAGTAATGCAAGAACAACATTTTAGAGGGCCATGGACATGGATTTTGCAGGACTAATAAATAAGTGTGTAGTAGTCTATCTTGACGATGTCATAGTCTACTCTAAGAAAATATGAGATCGTATTGTCCATTTGACTCGGATTTTTGAAAGGTGTAGAAAATACAGGATATCTCTAAATCCAAACAAGACCATATTTGGTGTAGATGAGGGGAAACTCTTAGGCCACATCATTTTTAAAGATGGCATTAATATTGACCCTGGACAAGTCAATGTAATTTCCCAACTCCCTCTTCCACATAACAAGAAATCCATGCAATCTTTTTTCGAGAATATTAATTTCGTGAGAAAAATTATTCTTGATTTTGCAGAAACGATCAAACCACTTCAAAAATTGATAAGCAAAGATGCAAAATTTAAATGGAATAAAGAAGAAAGGGAGGAATTTGACAAAATCAAGGTTGTCATCTGCCAATCCCATGTCCTATGCAGCCCTGATTTCAACAAGGATTTATTTTTGTATACGTTTTCTTTGGATCAGTCTCTAGTAGCAACCTTGACACAAAAGGATTATGAGAACAATGAGGCCCCCATCTCATTTATGAGCACTGACCAACGAGGGCCAGAGATCAATTACCCTTCTATAGAAAAACAATCATATTTTGTTTACAAAGTAGTAAAACATTACAAATATTATATCTTGAAGAACCATATTAAATTTATAGTGCCCCGCCCTATGGTAAGATCACTTTTTTCACAACAGGAAATGGGAGAAATGAGAGGAAAATGGATGATTGTCATCTAAGAATTTGACCTTGACATCAAACCAGCTAAGATAGTTATAGGTCAAGGCTTGTGCAAATTAGTCACAGAGTCCCAATACCTAGCAGAACCAGAAGATTCGGGATGGGACAATGAATTATCCTTGTGGTGCAATGAGGTGGTATACATCCCACATAGTCAGGACTCTTGGTACTCAGATTTATCTTACTTCCTTCATCATGGTACATGCCCTGAACATTTGAAGCCTAATAAAAGGAGAGATATTAGACTAAAATCTACCCAATATCACCTCATTAAATCGGTGTTATTGGGCATGAACTATGATGGAGTGTTACTTAGATGCCTTGAAAAAGAAGATGCAAAAAAGGTATTGAGGGATCTTCATGATGGTCCACCGGGTGGAAATTTTTGTAGGTGAAACCATTTCCCATAAAATCCTAAGGACGGGATACTACTAGCCAACCTTTTTTAGAGACGCACATGCACATGTTATAAAATGCAAAGTTTGTCAACTAAGTGTTGGGAAAGAGAAAAGTGCATCCAATCCATTGCAGACAGTAACAATTTTAGGACCTTTGAATAATGGGGTATATATGTCACAGGGGAAATCAATCCAAACTTATCCAAACAACACAAGTACATATTGAATACAACCAATTATTTCACACAATGGCCGGTAGTTATTCCCCTTACCTGTATTAACGAAAAGGTGGTGATCCAGTTCTTGGAGCAACACTTAATTACCATCTTTGGGGTACCTTCTGTTCTTATTTTTTACAATACTTCGTATTTTTCGTCTAATCTCTTGATTGAATTTTCTCTAGATAAGGGAATTATACTGAGGTATTTTGCGAACTACCACCCTTAGGGGAATAGTGTTGTAGAATCAACAAACAAAAATCTGGTCAGAATCTTAAAAAAGACAATTGCAGAAAATCATAAGAACTGCCACAATGTTATTCGTAATGTTGTTTGGGATGATAGGGTAACCCCTAAATAAGCCTTATTAAACTCTCTATAATTTATGTTTTACGGACAAGAAGCCATCCTTCCAACCAACTTGTATATTCCATCTCTACAACTCTCTCAAGCCTCTAGGGTTCAGCCACTTTCAAGCATGTAGAGACATATTGACACACTCCTTATGGTACATGAAGTAAGAGAAAGGGATAGAAATAAATTTGTAGCTCATCAACAGTTGGTTAAAAGGTGGTTTGACAAGCACAAAGCTGGAGATAATAATTTCAATGTGGGATATTTGGTTTTGAAATGGGATAAAGTAAAAGATCCAAAGGAAAAAATTCTAAATTTCAAATCCTATGTCTTGGTCCTTGATGATTAGGCATAGGCACAAAATGATTACAAAACCTGAGGGGTGAACTAGATTCTCTCCTTGTAAATGGACAACACCTAAAAATATTATTTTCTTAGCTACTCAGCGTGAGCAGCCTTGTACCATAGTTTTCTTTGTTTGATTCACTTTTCTTTGTTTGTTTTGCTCACCTTCATTTTGTTTTTTTTTATCTATTTTGGTTTGTTTTGGGTCTTGGTTTGGTAGTTTTTTGCTTTTTGTTACTAATCGAAATTTCCTAATGAGTGGTGAAAATGATATTAAATCTCAAGACTCATGATGAGACATGGACAGGAAGCTACTCTTATCTGAAATATTGACCATCTAAAAGCAAAAGGGGGCATTCTTTCAGTAAATATTTTAAACATAGGAATTATTTACATTTTTATATGCATATCAATTGAGGAATGAACAATTCATCTATCTTGTGGTTGGGAAATGTTGAGGGGAATAATGGAAATGCAGGAGAGTATGGAATTGTCTACTGGCAGAGTTGGAAAGGATTTTACCTCTCTTAGTAAGAATGTTGTAATAAAATCCCAAGTATTGGTTTCTTTCTCTTAAAGGAAACATATGTCCTCATCCCTAAATCATTCTTGGCATTACATGTGTCCTTCCTGAAAGTATACAGTGATGCTACATATTGTAGTAAAATACCATAATAAAAGAAAAAGTTAAAAGAAGGCAGATTTAAAATAAAGAATGATGAAAACCATGGAGGGTATGCAGATACCTCCGTCGGGGCTAGGGACGCTCACTGGAAATGGAGCAACACCATGAGAAGGCTTCAAGTACTCAAAAGTTAAAAGTATAATTCTCTCCTATCAATGGTGGTTTCCTGCGTAGCTCTTGAATGTTACAACATAGAACATGGGGTCGTGGTAAAGAGGCATGAAATCATACAAATCCCCACAGTCAAATAGTCAGATAAATCAGGATGTTCATCGGATGATACACATACAGATCTATACATAATATTTGATTTGTTATATTGAATTGAAGTTTCCTCTTGAAATTATTGTATCATCACAGCTAAGGTAAGGATCAAGGATGATGGTTTCGCCCAGTGAATCACCATTTTTTGAGACCTCAACACACCCTTTGAAATATTGGGTATTTCATTGGGTACCACTTTGTCTTCCTTCTCATCTTAAATTTTGAATTAGCTTACTTACAACTTGTGTTAGACTTTCTCTTTTTTATTTCACTCGATTGGTTGTGTTCCAAGTGTAAATTAAATTATTATATGAAATAGAAGAATGCATTTGGTTTAAATTTGAAGCAAAAAGGGGTTCGGGACTTAGATATTTTGCACAAAAGAAGAAAAACCATTAAAAAAACATGTCTTTCCCGACTCCCNTTGTGTTCCAAGTGTAAATTAAATTATTATATGAAATAGAAGAATGCATTTGGTTTAAATTTGAAGCAAAAAGGGGTTCGGGACTTAGATATTTTGCACAAAAGAAGAAAAACCATTAAAAAAACATGTCTTTCCCGACTCCCAATAGACAATATTGTTGATCTCTAATAGTGCATCAGGAGTCGGCCACCTCTATGCGCAAATGTAGAGACACTCGAACGATTATGTCGATCATCGATGTGTGTTAGTCATCGACATATGGATTTAGTGAGAACTTTAACTAAAACCTCAATGTAACACACCCACTATGGAAATCAAAAAAATTCGTCCTTTTTCACCTTTTCTTCGATGAACAGAATTCCCCGAATCCCTACGGGACCTGATATAGACCCTACTACCCCTTAACCACACTCATATGATCGGCGGCTATGACCACAGGTCTTATCGGGGAGGTGCTCGTCGGCTTTTGCGATTTGGGAAATCGCAGTGCATGTATTCTCCTTTCTCTCTTGCCTTTCGAAGGGTCAAAATCCGAAATGGATCTAACCGCTTAACACAATTAATAGCGACCTAGGTTAAGTTCGGGCACTCTACCCTTCAGGATTTCACATACCAGAACTTAGGGGGATGCGATGACGAGAGGTTTCACATCTGGGTTTCCCGGGAGCCAAAACTCCAAAGACGCCAATTCTAAACATGCTTCATTGTTTTGGGGTTTCCTTCATCGGGATTTCGGTGTATGCGACGATAGGAGGTCTCGCACCTGGTTTTCCCGGGAACCGAAACTCTGAATCCTACATATATATGTGTGTGTGTGTGTGTGTGTGTGTGTGTGTGTGTGTGTGTGTCGCTTGGCCCATTTCGGGAATTCACAAACCGGGTTTTTGGGACTGGCAAGCACAAGAAAACTTACCATTAGGTATCCCTGGTGCTGAAATACCGAAGCACCCTACCTTATCCGTGCTATTATTATTTCAGGGTTTCGTATGTCGGGATTTAGGGATATGTGGAAACAGGAGGTCTCGCACTTAGGTTTCCCGAGAGCCGAAACTTCGAAACTGGTATTCATTTCTAAGCTCATTTTGGGGTTTCTCCTTTTGGGATTTGGTGTTATAAAACGTCAAGGGGTTCATGCCCTTCGACACTCCGAAAGCCGAAACACCAAAGTATCAGATTTATGCGCACTAGGCCATCTCGGGGTTTTGCATCTAGTAGACACATGGAACAAAAGTGTCCTTTGGGGGTCTCGAGTACCGAAACGCCAAAATGTAGATCCAAGTCACATTATGCCATATCGAGACTTCGCAAGTCAAGATTTTGGGACTTGCAAGTACAAGGGAATACACCCTTGAGTATTTTGATTTCCGAAATGCCGAAATATTGTAACATGTCCGTGTATCGTCCTTTCGGGATTACACCCATCGGGATTACGGTACTAGCGTTTACAAAGGACTTTCCTCTAAGTATCCTGGGTGATAAAATACTGAATCATCTTAACTTTTCCACGCCCCATCATTTCGGGGTTTCGTATGTTGGGATTTCGCGAGTTGTGAGGAAAAGGGTTCTTATCCTCTAGTTCCCTGGGTGTCGAAACGCCGAAACGCTTACTGGCCACCACGTGTACTCTACAGCTAGATGGTCCATGAACTCCCATGGGTCTTGGGATCGACAATCCTGATTTCTTCGTTACTTGCGAAGGTTAAAAAGGGGTCGAGGAATTATCACCTGCGTTCCTTCATTCAATTTTACGGTCATAACCGGCCTCAGATCCTCCGAAAGGATCTCATTGTTGCATTTAGCAAGAGGGAGTGTATCCTGGGAACCTAACCACCGAAAGGTCCTAACTCATCCACACATTGTCATTTTGGGATTTCGCAAGTTGGGATTTCAGGACTTGTTAGTGAAAGAGAACTCTCCCTTGGGTATTCCGGGTATCGAAATGCCAAAATGTTGGAGTCTACGAGGACCATTTTCCCTCGTGCAATATTTTAAGACTTAAACTATAACATCCTCCTTTGGGTCCTCGGGAAATTTACACTAGGTTTTGAAGACCAAACTGGAAGGTTTTCTAGAAGGTAAAGGAGTGGTCTCAAAAGGGTGCCTTCGTGGGGAAATCTATCCAAGGCATCAGGTAAGACAAACACGGGAACAAATCTCCCGAGAGAAAACTTGAAAAATCTGTATTAGTTCAATATATATATATATATATAAACCATATGTGGTCTTTCTAGTAAAAGCGTGCAGCCATCCTTTCTGATCAAAACACCATGCAGACAGTCTTATACTAAAACCATTCATAATTGCACAGACTATGAGCATACATGTCAGCATATAAATTTCAAGATACAAGACATAAAACACTTATCAGAAAAACACTAGGTTTGATGCAACTGCTAAGAGGGGTGCTCGATTCCACCCAACCGTAGGCTCAGTGACTCCGAATGGATTTACCACTAGCCACCCCCGAGCTAGACCAAGATGCTTGAGACTCTCTGTCTCGGATCTTCAGTGATCAAGAACGAAGGTTACTCTCTTTCTTCTCTGCTATCGCTCACTCTGTATTTTGTTCCAGATTTCTTCCAATATCTTTCTTGTTATCTCCCCTCACGTATGTCCCCTTTCCACACCTTCTACCGGCCTTTTTCTTTTCGGCGAGGTTTCGTGTGGCACGAATTTCCCCACGGTGGTCAGGTCTGAGGCCTCCATAGATGGGTGGTTCACCCCCATCCCTCATTAACTCATGAGGAGCCTCTTCACCTACCAACCTGGCGAGTAATTCATTTTGGGGCCAGCAAGCCACTCTTGGTTCTCCGGGCCAGTGAAGACCAAATACGGTTTGGTTCGGTGGAAGTTAACGCCACCATGCCAGGTGCCTTCCACCACCTTTCTTTAGCCATCATGGTCTCTTTTTCAGCACATCCCCCTCCCATTATGAATATATCTATATATATATATATATATTCATAATGTTAATTTACATTCGTCGGTCGTATATACTAAGGTCCATTCAGAATCACACATTCACATCTTTGAATTTTCCATAGTTCTTGGCCAACATAATTATTTTTACAGACTGGGGGAAACAGGGTGTTACACTCAACTCGTAGACGTTGATGAAATAACTAAATAACCATATGTGACCATTCGATGTAAGCATCTGATAAACCTTTCATGTTGATGGATAAATTTGAGGACTGCTCGATTCTGGTTGTACAACTGTTCACGTCATCTAGCGGACATCACCCCATATTTCCATGTCACCTGCCATGTGCACATCCACACAACTACGTCATCTAACACATCACCAAAATAACCCCATACTTTGACATCATCTTTTCCATGTAATCTTTGACACGTCATCTACCACATCAGCTCGTACATCTCTCTTCGAATCTATCTGTTTTCCAAGAATTCAGTGGCAGAGTTGGAAACACGGACACTGATGAGAATGCATCGACACCGATGAAGTCTATCGGTTGTCATAGCATTATGTTTCCAATTGTACAAAATAAAAAGACCCTGCATACGTTTGATGCTCCATCGACATCGGCCTTTTGTATTCCAAAAATAGGCATTTCCACACATGAAGGATATTGTTGATGGCCAAACTCTTTAGAGGCAATTTTGAATCTAAGTCATTCATTATGTACCTTCTTTTAATCACGGTCATTGAAACCATAAACACAGGATCAACTGCTCACAAGGTTTTAACTAGAAAATTATACCTGCACCCAATTTTATCACCACACATTGGCAAATTAGATCATGCCGCGACAGATCTAGCACTCCCATTCGACATTTTAGGTGACAATTCACGTGCCATGCCACCATACGAAAGCATGTACTTGATATGTCACTATTCCAAAGATATATTGTGCACCAATGAGAAATATGGTTTTGTAACACAAAATACCATCGAGATCAGTGTTATACAGTCAAATGGGAGTTATCTCGAACGAATGATGACTTCAAAACCCCAAACACCAATGGAAGAAACCATTGTGCTCCAAACCACTACCTTTTGAAAGTGTCGATGAACTGAATAACAAGATTTTTGCACCATCGTTCGACGTAATCCATTAACTTTGAGCATTCCACATAGGTGGGTGCATTCAAGCCTGAAAGATGTGTGCAATCATATTGTATCCTTAGGTTTAACTACCATATTTGACTGATAAAGAGCTAGGATATATGAGTTTGAATGTTTCTTTGTTTAGGCATTCTTACCATTGAGTTTTCAAGAAAACATGTGCAACAAAGAATGTCATGAGACCATATGTTGTAGACATTAAAACTGTGTTATTGCCAAACTCAGAGTGTTGTGACCAAAACTGGTAAGTGCTAAGGTTAATTTTCTATTTCGTCGCCAAGTATGCCTTTCAATTGAATAAATTGTTCTATTTCTCAGAAAATCTAAATGAATTATAAGCTAATCATTGTTGTTTTTGTGTAGAAAATGCCTCCACACGGACTTGCACTCGACAATCCCTGAAAAATCCTAAGGTAAAATATGTTATGACAGATGAAGCATCCAACCGAGTTGTTGTTGAAGGCATAGAGAAAACACCCAAGGTGGAGCCTATAATTCGACTTCCACAAAAGGAATTTTTTAGCTAGCCACCATTATATAAAGACACGGAGTAGAGAACTGGGTCTAAGGTACTGTTTCCTCCCTAGAATGATCTATTAAATCAAATTAAACACTCATATTTCCAAGAATTCACACCTCACAGTTGTCTAGAAATTAGGGCCTTGGATGACCAGATGTTCCCAAACATAGAACACTCCATGTTGTACATGGTGGCCACTGGATCCCCAATATTTCCTTGTGTAGAGGCATTAGACTGGATTATCATCCACACAGAAGTTGTTAAATGTTTTTCCAGTGATGAACAAGAACAGTGTGTGAGGATTTTCCTACCAATAGAATTGATTAAATATTATAAGCTTGGGGAACTAGAAGTTAGGATAAACATTAATTTTGTAGAAACATTTTATGAACAACATGATACTAGAAAAATTTTAGCACCTTGGTGGAAGGAAGACATGAAATTCATAAACCCAACTGCAGGATGGTATGGGACAACAAACCTAATGGAACCCTACATGTACTTGTTGGCTTTAATCTACAGATTATATGGGGAAAAGGATTGTTCTGGATTCTTGGAAGCTTGGATGTCTTTGGCATATACTGTGGTGATATCAAAAAGAATTTTTAACTGGGGAGCTATTATATCCAAGCACTTGAGCACTAGGATAGAACAAGCCCAGAACCCTCAGCCCGAGGATGTACCTTCCTTTTATATGGCTTCCTATTTATTATATGTAGTGTGTGCAATAAATGTTTTCTCATAAATGGCTCTGAGTTGGCATCTGTTTGATCTCCATGTACATGTATACTTCAGAATTCTATGCGAGAACAAGTATAATAAATTGTATTCCATGATATGTGATGGATTCCTATTCAGTATATACTTTGTTATCTTCTGAAAAAGATTCCCACGACTATCAAATCAAGTCAAAAAGGTAATCTCTTTGATTAGGAATTGGTAATTGGTACTTGGAGGATAAATGCAGTTATTTTAGAATCTTTGGAGCCATTGTAGCCCCACATATATTGCCATCTTATGTACTAGACCGATTGGATTTGGGGGGAATATGTTATCAAAATATTCTACAAGGAGTTAATGCTTCATTGGTGAAAGACAAGAAAAGATCTTTCATCCATTATGGGTTTCAATTAGGATAGTATTTTTTTAAGGAAACTACGCAAGTGAAACAAGAAGGCTTGAATCACTTAGTATATAGGTTCTCGACTGGCAATTACTACAAGCATGACCCAAAAGCGTTAGTGTCAAAACATGCAGGGAAAGTAGTAATTTACTAGCCCTTTNATGTGTGCAATCATATTGTATCCTTAGGTTTAACTACCATATTTGACTGATAAAGAGCTAGGATATATGAGTTTGAATGTTTCTTTGTTTAGGCATTCTTACCATTGAGTTTTCAAGAAAACATGTGCAACAAAGAATGTCATGAGACCATATGTTGTAGACATTAAAACTGTGTTATTGCCAAACTCAGAGTGTTGTGACCAAAACTGGTAAGTGCTAAGGTTAATTTTCTATTTCGTCGCCAAGTATGCCTTTCAATTGAATAAATTGTTCTATTTCTCAGAAAATCTAAATGAATTATAAGCTAATCATTGTTGTTTTTGTGTAGAAAATGCCTCCACACGGACTTGCACTCGACAATCCCTGAAAAATCCTAAGGTAAAATATGTTATGACAGATGAAGCATCCAACCGAGTTGTTGTTGAAGGCATAGAGAAAACACCCAAGGTGGAGCCTATAATTCGACTTCCACAAAAGGAATTTTTTAGCTAGCCACCATTATATAAAGACACGGAGTAGAGAACTGGGTCTAAGGTACTGTTTCCTCCCTAGAATGATCTATTAAATCAAATTAAACACTCATATTTCCAAGAATTCACACCTCACAGTTGTCTAGAAATTAGGGCCTTGGATGACCAGATGTTCCCAAACATAGAACACTCCATGTTGTACATGGTGGCCACTGGATCCCCAATATTTCCTTGTGTAGAGGCATTAGACTGGATTATCATCCACACAGAAGTTGTTAAATGTTTTTCCAGTGATGAACAAGAACAGTGTGTGAGGATTTTCCTACCAATAGAATTGATTAAATATTATAAGCTTGGGGAACTAGAAGTTAGGATAAACATTAATTTTGTAGAAACATTTTATGAACAACATGATACTAGAAAAATTTTAGCACCTTGGTGGAAGGAAGACATGAAATTCATAAACCCAACTGCAGGATGGTATGGGACAACAAACCTAATGGAACCCTACATGTACTTGTTGGCTTTAATCTACAGATTATATGGGGAAAAGGATTGTTCTGGATTCTTGGAAGCTTGGATGTCTTTGGCATATACTGTGGTGATATCAAAAAGAATTTTTAACTGGGGAGCTATTATATCCAAGCACTTGAGCACTAGGATAGAACAAGCCCAGAACCCTCAGCCCGAGGATGTACCTTCCTTTTATATGGCTTCCTATTTATTATATGTAGTGTGTGCAATAAATGTTTTCTCATAAATGGCTCTGAGTTGGCATCTGTTTGATCTCCATGTACATGTATACTTCAGAATTCTATGCGAGAACAAGTATAATAAATTGTATTCCATGATATGTGATGGATTCCTATTCAGTATATACTTTGTTATCTTCTGAAAAAGATTCCCACGACTATCAAATCAAGTCAAAAAGGTAATCTCTTTGATTAGGAATTGGTAATTGGTACTTGGAGGATAAATGCAGTTATTTTAGAATCTTTGGAGCCATTGTAGCCCCACATATATTGCCATCTTATGTACTAGACCGATTGGATTTGGGGGGAATATGTTATCAAAATATTCTACAAGGAGTTAATGCTTCATTGGTGAAAGACAAGAAAAGATCTTTCATCCATTATGGGTTTCAATTAGGATAGTATTTTTTTAAGGAAACTACGCAAGTGAAACAAGAAGGCTTGAATCACTTAGTATATAGGTTCTCGACTGGCAATTACTACAAGCATGACCCAAAAGCGTTAGTGTCAAAACATGCAGGGAAAGTAGTAATTTACTAGCCCTTTGCTCATGATAAATTTAAGGATGAATTTTTCACTGAAAATGCTCAAAAATGGGATGAAATACTCCAAAGGAAAGCTTGACCTCATCTCACTTTGTTTAAGGCTATTTCTATGGATGAACAAGTGGAAATTATTAATCAAAATGGAGAGGCAACCATATGGGAATAGGCAGCCAAGAGGGAAAGAGAAATTGAGGAAGCAAGGAGAGATGAAGAGGAAAGACTCCGGGTAGAAGTTGAAAGAACATCTCATGAAGTTGAACAAAACAAGGAAGTTGAGGAGCTAGAACAACAAATAAAAACTAAATAAGAATAAAAGAGGGGAGAGGATGAAAAAATCCCTCAAGGAGGAATAACACTAGAATAAGTCAGCACCCAACAAGAATTGAGCATAGAACAGGTGCAAGAAGAACATCTGAAATCAATAGTGACATTTGAGGCCTTGAAAGAGGTGCCAGTCATAGTGATCTTTGTCCCTACAATTGCATATTTAACAATATTGGATGATGATGACAATGATGATGTTGACGCTTTGAAAGATCCGATTATAGATGACTCCAACACTGATGGGAAAGGAAGTCCACTCCCTGAAGATCCACAACCGAAAATACACTAGTGGCAACAAGCACAACTAAAAATGTCACAATGCAACCAGAACCAAGGTCATAGCCACCCAAAGAGGCAAAAACTCAAGAAGTTCAAGGTGTGTTGGGTATGTGTTATATTCTTTGCATGAGTAGTAGTGTCTGAGCGCTTGTGTCGAACGCGTAGGGGGGTTAGAGGGGGGGGTGCAAGGGGTGGAGCCCCTCGCGTGGGGGTTCGGGGGCAACGCCCCCGAAAAAAATTTTCAGGCCGACATATTTCCGGGACCACGTGATATTAGGTGGTTTTTCGGCACATGGTTTTTTGCCGATGGTTTTCTATTTCTGGTTAAGGAATTAGGGTTTTGGACTAATCCAGGTCATTGGGTTAGGTTTTTGGATGCCGCTAGCTCCTATATGTATATTGTATTGTTAACAATGTAACACAATGTATGAATATAATATATGCTGGTTTTCCCGGTTTGGGTTTCCAGGTGAAAAATCTATGTGTAATGTTTGTATTTTCCATTGTATTTTTTCTGTTCTTTTCTGAATATCGATTTGCAGTAGATATTGTACAAGGTTATAATTTACAAGGTGGAGGCAAAAGTGAGGATCGGATTTTAAAAGATGCAACCTCTAAGAAAGAGGAAAGTGAAAAGGATAAGGATGAATAAAAATGGCAAGGAGGGGTTGTGAGTAAGGGAGATGAAAGTGAGAAGAGGGGTATTGCTCCAACAAATGAAGAGGCTATGATCGACCCACCAACTACTCCTTTACCTAAGGAGGTGATACCACCATAAGTGTCAAAAGAAAATGCACAAGAAGATACTATGTCTCTCAAGAAAACAAAAGATAGGTCCATAGAAGCAAGAGCAAGACAAACCATCCTCTTACAAAATCAAGCAAAGAGTAGACAAGGGGTAAAGTAATGAAAGAACTAAGTGGTCAGACATCAGCATCCAATAAGGGCAAGCTACCTACCCTGGAACACTTCCATACTCTAGGAAACATAGGGAATGTGTTGGCATGGGGTGATAAAAAAATACCAAAGCTAGTAGATGAGCTAGCAAACATTGAAGCCATAGTCTATGTACAGAAAAGACAAGTAGTGGTAAGGAGAACAAGTATAAAGAGGAAGCTCAATCTGGACAATGATATGGTGATAACGACTAAAGAAACTTTGTTGGATGCCAAAAAGGCTAGTGTAAGTGAGTTGTTTGGGGAAGGATGTCCATATCCCATGCCACCATTGACATAACTAAAGAGGATGAGAGGGTAGTTGATGCCATGAGGAGAGATCTAGAAAATATCATACATCAGGTTGATTATTACAAGTATATTACCCAAGCAGTGATAATTATAAGGGATGAATTATTAGAAGACTATGGTAGGTATAAGTTGGGTAGGCATATCTTCATGGAAAATATTGTAAGTTATCAAGAGGAAACCCTTTTATGTCTTGTAGTATATAAAGAAATGTAGAGATAGTTTGAACGAGTGCACAAGACCCTAGCCCAAATTGATTACATCATGGATATCCAGAAAAGTCGAGGACAAGAAGAGCATGGCATAAGAATACTCATCAAGGAAAACATGGACAGAATACAAAGGGAAGTTGAATATTTAGTTCAGTAAGTTGTAGAGCCACAACGAAAGATGAAAGAGAGATGGGATGAATGACTCAAGAGCTGGGAGAAAACAAATGAAAAAAAGAAAGAAATCTAGTGTCATGAGTTCAGTTCCCCAGAGAATTTGGGATATCAGTGATACAGTGAAAAAACATGTAGACCAAGACTAGAAATATGAATCATATGTCCTCAAAATGACCACTATGGAATGAGGGTGGGTAAGAAAGTTTATGGAGAGTACAATTAGAGCATTAGCAATTATGGAACATGTGGTCACCAAGATGGATAGGTTTAGACAATGCATGGGAGAAATGAGTGGAGTTCTTAGTGCACCCATGGACCAACATTACTTCCCCTATATGCATACGTGTGAAGATATTTTTTCCAAATGGTCCAATTATGACAAATCAAATCCGTTGGATTAGTCACCTAGCAACTAAGAGATGATTTGAAGAAGATACATGGATCAGTCCATATTTCTATTTGTTTCTTTACTTAAAATAGAATTAGGACTATTTTTGGACCATTCATTTTTTATAAATAAGATATTTGGCCATGTAGACAAGATCGATTGTTTTTGTAAGGAATTTTGTAATTAATGCTGGGAAATTTTTTCGCAAAAGTCAATTCAGAAGCTCTGAGAGAGCCAAAGACATTTTTCCAAACCTGTGTTTGTGATATGATCGATGGATTGTTTTGTGTATTGTTTAGAAGCTATAGGAATTCAGTAAGATCTTAATTATTTTAAGCTATCTTGATTAGTTAATAAATATTTGAATGAAATTTGGTAAAATCTGATGTTCTTTAATTTGTTTCGTTAAAGTAAAGCATATAATTAATTCTCTCTTATCTTCTTCCTGTGTATCTCTACATGCATGTTATTTATTTTTGTTTCCTAAAGAATACTTGGTAATTAATGAATGTTAGTATTAGTGATAGAGTGATTCGAATATAGGTGTTGTTTACATACCACAACTGAAGGTTATCCTCGGTGTGGACTTCTCCAAACAAATTTGTCTTTTAAGAATAGTCTCATGTTTTCCTGCATTAAAACAAAAAAACAAAACTGACATAAAAGAGAGAGAGAGTAACCAACATTTCGAGGAACATATTGGAAACAGATACAATCATTAAATCTCATTGAAAATATTGTCAAGCCATTAATCCAAACAGTCACACCATTCCAAACAAAGAAGAGTCTAATTAAGCCTCGTATGCGGGTGTGATTCCTACTGTTGAATCAAATGGAATCTGGCACTTCAACAGACAGCATGGTGCTTTTCCATCCAATCAATACCAATTAGACAATCATATGAACCCAATGGTATGATGTTCATGTCTATTTTTGTGTTGAGTCCATTCATGTCTATTGGACAATCTTTAACTATCTCATTGATTTTCCTCTTAGTCCCTATGACTAACTAAACTAAGTAGATTTCTTATGATTACTCCTTTGCAAGTGAAATATTTCTACAATGTTAGATTTTATGTAATTGTGTCTAGCTCCATAATCAATTAAAATTGCTACAGGTTGGTTATCAATCTTACCTTCCACTTCATTCATGGGGAATTGATATTATGCGTGATTGTTATCCAAGGCTACATAAATCCTTGGCATGTTACCTCCCATGTCTTGAATTTTTTTAGCTTCCTAAATGTTGTGGATAGTACTCATTCTTTCTCCTTTGTGAGGGTAGTCCATATAGAAGTGATTTCCCCCGCATCCCCAACATTGTACAAGATGTTGCCTTGGAGTTTTCCCAAATGAATCTGCAGTCTTTTGATTATTTTGGGTTGGTTGGCCTTGCTTATTTGCTTGGGAGTTATTCTTGAAAAATGGTGGCTTAAAACCTTTCTTCCTTTGATCCTTTTTACCCTTCATCTTTTCATTCCAATATTTTTGGAAAACTGACATTCCTCTACTCTACTCATAAAGGTGCTTTTCTTTCCTTATGTCTTCCTGCAAAGTCCTAGGATTATCATGTTGTATCGTGTCACTGTAGAAAGAAGGTAAAGCACTAGAAACATTTGGATTTTGACATTCTCATCCTTTATGAAGTCAACATATTTCAACAACTAAAAGAATATCTTCTCCTATCCATCCATTTTCATGCTTTCCAACTTGAGTTCAAAGAACTCTTTCATATTTCTTTCATATTTCTTTCATAGTAATGCTCGGACAAATATTTCTCTTGGAAATATCCTTTGAATTGCCTCCATGATACCTTCTTCTCAACAAGTTGTTTGGCTTGCTTAAGCTAATCCCACCACATGGTTGCCTCTCCTTCCAAGTGGTAGGTTGCAATTCTAACTTATACCCTTGAGGATTAATCATGCAATTGGAAATATTTATTCATCTCCAACAACCATTCCCCGGCCTTGGCCTCTTCTTCATTCATATGCTCACCATTGAAAGTTGGTGGCTTGATTTTCCTGAGTTCACCTTGCAAGATGTCTTCCTCTGGCCATCTTCTCTACCTCTGGACATGAGACACACTTTGGTTGCTCCTAGGCCCTAGAATTTCATGGGCTCTTCTATATTATTCCCTTGGAAAATGATGGTGCCTTCTCATTCTTCTTGATTGTCTATCATTCCCATGATCATCCCCTCTACTTTGGGATATCGATGTTGTCACTTGTCTAGCACGAGCTACTTGCTTAGTGGCAGATACTTTTGTTAACTTTCCCATGCAGCATATTCAGACTCTGAATTTTCTCTTCCTAAGATTTCATAATCATTTAATTATCTACCCTATAGCTCTACACTTCTCTATGCAGGATTCTCATAGTTACAAGCTTCTACCTGCCTCTCCTTCCATTAGACTATGTCTCAGTATTTCCCATGCTGACATGTTGACCTTTAATCTCCTCTTCATGGTTGTAATATCCCTTGTCATATTCCATAACTCCAATCCTCATATAAGAACCAGAGTTGTTTTCATGTACCTCTAATTCTGCAAGAAATGTGCATGTAATAATTATTCTTAGCACATGCATACTATAAAACAATTCATTAATTAGAATACAAGTTATTCTTCATCTCAATTTATGAAGGACCCAATGCACTAAGTCAAAATATGATTCCTTAGACACATCCTTCTCTGAAACAGCTCTCCAACAATTGTACTCGTGTCTCATTCTGAGTTCTGAGCGAAAAGTTACAACATTCACAAGCTGTAATTTCTACTCATTGCTTTGTTTTTATTGCTGCAAAATTGATTTATTACTTTATGAGAAAATTTTAGTTCCCAGCTCAAAATTATAGGTGGATAGATGTATTTTCCTCCTCAAGACCTTTCCAATGACTATTAGTTTTCCCAAATTTGAGCTTTGAGTTGTAGATTTTAACCTTGTACAATATTTACTGCAAACATATTTTTAGTAAAAGAACAGAAAAGATACAATGGAAAATACAAACATTACACAGAGATTTTCCCCTGGAATCCCAAACAAGGAAAACTAGCATATTCTATATTCATTCATAGTGATACATTGTTTACAATACAATATACATATAGGAGCCAGCGGCATCCAAAACCCGAACCCAATGACCTAGATTAGTCAACAACCCTAATTCCTTAACTGGAAATAAAAAACCATCGGCAAAAAAACATGTGCCTAAAAACCACCCAACAATGGACATGAAAATTGAGGTAACACGAAAAATGAGGCAAAAATGTGACATGTTTTTCGAGCCAAAAAAACAATTCTTGGGGGCGCTGCCACCGAACCCCTGCGTGCTCGATGCAATGTAGACACTAATACTCGTGCAAAGAATAGAACACATACCCAACATGAGTTGGTCTAAGGAAGTTTAGATGGTTTTCCCATTTTATCCTTGTATGTTACATATTTATTCTATCTCTTCCTATACATTTTCACATAACCATGTTCCAAATTTGATTCTATGGTGATCCAGGTGGATATTGGTGGCCACCCACCTATTCCAACTGGCTCTTCTTGACAGTTTTTAGTGCAGCACGTTCTTCTGTAATTATTTGTAATTGTGGGTTCTAGACTTATAGGAATATCTAATCCCTACACAACTTCCAGGTGGATATTGGTGGCCGCCCACCTAATCCAACTGGCTTATTTTGGAAGTTTTCATGTCAGTACATCTTTCTGTATTTCAGGTCGTTTTGGGGCCCTAAACAATGTTTTTTGGCTTGCCACGGTCAAACTCTAGACAGAGTCAGAGTTTGATGGAATAATGTGTATCTCTCTTAAAGACCTTTCTAATAAGCTATCACGCACCTAAAACGGAGGTCGTATGCAAAAGTTACGACCCCGAGAAGTTGAGGTACCAACTTACCCATAGAGGCCTACATAACTTTTGGTGTTTCATCTCCTAGGGTTAGGTTTTTGGATGTCTAGGGTTTTGGAATTCACGAGTAATGTTAAAAAGGCCTTTGGAGCCTCATTGTAATCATTATGCAYAGAYGGATGTGCGTAGTAGCCACATCTCTTCTCAGAGATAGCTACCACCATTCAAACAAGTTGTTTCCAGTTCTRCAGTTCTACAGTTTTAGCCTATTCCATTTATTCAATAGAATTTATTATTCACTAGATATATGTTGTTGTTCTCTGTATCTATGCATTATTGTATTCAGTTTGTGATTCATTTTGTTATGCTCATAAATTCRTATCATATGGTTGAATTTTATGKTTCATAAGCTTTCCATAGACTKCTCCTATGCCCCAAATGAACTTCTAATCAAGGAGATATGTCCTTTGGAAGTAAACTGGTGCCAAAATTATACCCTTAACTATTTTAGTTGTAATTCTCATATGAGCTAGATMTTTTCGTCGATCTGAATCCCAGTCATCGATATGCTAGATCTTTCCAAACTCCGAAAAACTTTATAAGTTTTTAAATTAAATTACAATGAATTTGGGTCGTTGATTTTGAAATCAGATGTGATCTCGACCATCGATTCATCAAACTTCACCAAATTCTATAGTGGCCATTAAAACATGAATTTTGACCTTCCAAATCATATTTTAACTCTGCAACTCTGGAGATTGATGCCCTGTATCATCTCTTCAATATTTCTAAAGCATTTAAACTCAAATTTGCTTGTGAATTTGGGGATTTCGCTCTAATTTTCACCATTTTTCCTCAAATCCATCACAGAACAAAATCTGTAATAGCAAATTTTACCAAATTTGCACTAGTTATTGGCCCATGCAGGTCCATTGTTGAACCAAAAGCTCTGATACCAATCGTTCTCAAACTTAGAGTTAATACACAACAATTAAACTCATAATGCAACACAAAAACAAGATAAAACACTTATCTTTTAAAAACGGTTGTGCACCCAATTGCTTCGAATGGATGTTCCACCCAGCCATATACTTTTTGTTACAAATCTCAACAGCAATTCACCCCCAACCTAGACTAGCAATTCACAAAAGAGGGTGGTCTCTCACTATCCACTCACAGCTCATAAAATCCCACAACCCATTGGTATTCTCCTACAGCTATCCCAATTTTGCACTAGCTCTCTTCCTCTCGACCTACCCAACCCAAGGAATGTGCCCCTTCACTTCTCTTAGTCTATCAGGTGTCACATTCATTTATCAGGGTCTCACCGGCACAAGTAACCAGGAATATCACTACTAGGAACCTCAAGCGAGCTCATTGCTAAGAAAATTACTAGGAAAACAACAACAATCACTTGTTGTTATAGTGCAACTCACACAGGAGTTCACTCTTCTGGCCTGAAAAGATAGATCTTCAGTATTCTAATCCAAATATGCTCTAGAATTCTCCCTCCATGGTTTCTCCAACTCCAAATTTCTTCTTCCATATTATTTGTTTGTTGTTCATGCAAAAGCGTGATTGTCTAAAACAGTTGTAACTACACATACGAATTTCCTCTATTTGGTTACATGCTTGACTTACACTCTTCCCCAAATTGATTGCACTTAGTCCCACGCTTCCAATAACTATGGGATCTTACTCCTTACACCCACCCTCTTACATGCATTCAATGATTGGGTTTGTTATGAATAATGTATTTATGTTCATAATAGGGTTCTTCTATACTCAAGGGAAAATTAGAAGTTTAATACATAATGATAATAAAATCTAGGAATGTGGGTTGAATTAAAAGACATGGGTAATCCCCCCTTGGACCCCTCTTAGACACTCCTAGACATTCCTCTCTCTTTTGGATTAATCATACCCCATCTCTATCCATGTCCCCCAATAGGTGACACCACATTTTATTATCAAAATTCAAAAATACACTTCGCATATACGTCGGTTAGCCACAACCATACATTATATCTACATTTAGCATTAATTAAATTGGGGATTTTACATGCAAGCCTAAGTTACCTTGTAAATTGTGAAAGGGAGATCAAATCACTCATATATGCCTTGTTTTTCTACAGGTCAAAAGAGTGTTGTCCCTATCTCAAGCCCCTTCTACTCCTAAATCACCTTAAATTTTCTAGCAACTTATTCAACCATTGGTTGATGAAGTGGTCGAGTCAATGTAGCCTTCAGTCGAACCCACTCTTCTTTTGGGGAGTGATGTTTCTTTTTACCATGTTGTTTCTCAACATATTCAACCAATGGTTTATGAAGTGGTTGATTCGATGCAATTTTTGGCCGATCCCACTCTTCTCTTGGCGAGTGACGAGTATACCAAAGTTGGCAAGTCGATGCAATATGATCCCACTCTTGTTTTGGGGAGTTATGTGTCTATTGACCATGTCTTTAGTATTTCCAGCTCAGAACCTTCTGAATAAGAGAGCATTCCACTCACTTCAAGCATTTTCCCTCCAAGTTCAAGGATGATTTCCTTTGATTGGAGTAATCGTATTCAGCCTCGCCTTTCTTCTTCTGCATCTTTCTAAATAAGGTTTGAAGTTAATTCAACAAACATTTATTGATATATTGTAGATGAAGGAGCCTCATCAAGCATTTTATCCTTGGCTTGGAAAGCTTTGGGTTCTCCCAAGATTTTGTCAATTACTATTGAGTTGTTGGCTTTTAATAGAAGACCTAGTGAATATTTGGGGATTTTTTCCCAGTTAGCTATCATGTTAAGTGGGAAGACTATCCTAGTCGATATGAAAGTGGTCCAAGCCCCATCAGAATTCAATATGCTTCTTGGGTGCAATTATGTATATGCTATTAATGTTGTGGTTTCTATGCTCTTTCTGGTGATGCATTTTCCTCACAATGGAGGTATTGTCAGTATTGATCAACATGCATCCTATAATCACCGCCCTAATTCAACTTTATATCAAGCTACCCCTTTGTATGTTCCTAGTATTTGAGTGGAATCTACCATGCCACGAGTGAATTATGTAGCATCATATACTCAACATTAAATTCGTTCTAACAAGGATCCTTTACACTCATGTTTTCCTTCTCGAGACAAGGTCTTGGAAATTGATCAAGTGATTTATCTAATGGGGGCACGAGAACCCTTGTTTCCCCCTATTCACCTAAGGGACTATAATTTTCCTCTTGATTATGATCTCACTATTTGTTGGTCATCATGCCTTGGTACTTGTGATTCTTTGTTTATAGATGTTGCTAGCTCAGATCATAATCTCCATCATTATATGGAATATGATCAGTTCACTTCGCCCATCTAAGACATCAATCCTCCCAATTCACATGATTTCTTGGATGTTGAATTTTCTTCAAATGAGGTTATCCTTGAAGCCATGACTACAAATGCTAGACCATGGAATACATGCATTGTAGATTGTTCGTTCTTTCCAAACTGGATACTTTACAAGTTAACAACCAAAAAAATCTTTGGCTTGAGCCTAGCAATGGGCTATACCTAAAGAAGTACTACTATGCATAAGACACAAGGATATGTGGTTCATTGTACCATATTGTACTTTTAAGGTTTTTTGGTTTCAAGTTTGGTGTTCTAGAGTGAAATTTGTTGTTAGAGGTTTATATTTTGGATTTATTAATTTATGGATTGGTGTTGTTGGTCATATCTATAGGAATTTGGAGACATTTTCTTTGTTATTTTTTCATCATATCAATTTGTTCTGATAGGTAATGATATTGAAATTGGCATATAGTTTAAGATTCCCTACCCATGTTGTAGTATTTTCATAGGAATGGAATCCCTCTTATTCCCGCCATTACTTTGCATTGAAGCCACATGACTTCTTCTCAATCATTTTTTGTCCATTACCCACAGGACTCCCACATTTTTATGTTTTGAGTTGCATTGACCACATAGCATGCTACTACTCATGATTTTGACCCTCATGCTTGTTTCAATTTTCCTTTTGTTGCTCACTACCCCCACATTCTCCAAAGCCACTTCCCTTTGCATTTGTGACCTGGAACCATGTATCCTTGGAGGAAAAACTCCTAAGAGTGTCCATATCTTGCACAGCCTGCATATTGCATAGGTTTTTTTTGTATGCTTGGAACTAGTTTGCTTTTCCACAACACTCATTTCCTCCACTACAACATAACATTCTTTTATTCTTTTCCAGGCTTTAATAATATGAAAAGGACAAAAAATAAAATATTATAAAAAGAGAAAGGGGGAGAAGAATTAATATCTCTACTTTTGTTGGTAGTTATCTTGAGTCATTTCACCATTAAACAAAGCACCAATTTTGAGTCGGTCACTCAACAAGTTTGGTTTAGTATGGCCTTAGGAACTCAAACCTTGATTTTTGCATTTTATTAATCCTCCAATTGGTTACTCTTCTAGTCATTATGGAGAGTCTGTTAATGTCTCCTACATCACAGACTTATATCATTGTTACACTTTATGTCAAATGCTTCCCTACTCACCATTATGTTGTGATTATGTTCAAGGAATGTTTTATCCTTTTTCGACCATTTCTCATTTGAATCTTGACCATTCATGTCTGCCTTCCTAGTTGTCAAAATTTATCTCAATATCATTAGTATCTTTGTTATTTACTTGTGCCAGTGCATAAGGTCTCAATTTGCTTCTTACTGGTGAGTCAGCTCTTATCGGCCATGACACATTTCTCTGAGAGTTCGACCTATAGTAGCACACTGGGCCTATTTTCATCATTGCTAGGTTACCTTATGCTCAACATATGACATTTATCAATGGTCATTGGTTGAGTGGTTTCCCTTGTGTTTGACGTCAAGACCTTTATTTACACATTGGGATTCGTGTAGTACCTTGGGTTCCTTTTTCATCATTGGTGGAATTCATCACCTTTGTCAGTGATTTTTATTATTGGTCATTGCTCAGAGGGTCCCTTCCATGTGGTATTCCATCAGGCGCATGTCAAAGATGTAATTGGTAGTGTGTCCTTACGATTTTCATCTAAGTCATTCCAAATCATTATCCTTTTTTTCACTCGTGTTTCATGATGGTGGATGCCTTAATGCCCTCCTTCCAACAGATCTATTCCCATTGACTTCGACACATTTTCTTTGGAAATGATATTTAGAGACTTATTAGTACCTTGGGGATTGTAGTCATCAGTGGCAGGTTCCCTCACTATTAACAGTGGGAATACGGAAATGTCCCATAATCGATAGATTCTACAAGTTTTTTACCTCAACACATATATTCGCACTTGTTATAAAGTACTAGGTAACTTGACACCCATTATCATTATCGGTGGTTTGTATCGTGTTTGTTAACAATATACATCAATGATCAATAATAATATGGTTTCTGCCATGTTCGACATCAGATAATTTATTCACATGGCCCAGACTCGTACCTTTGACGCGTTTGGATTTGAAGACCTTGGGAAATTAGTAGCATCCTCTCATTATTGTTTTTCCCAAGTTGCACATGACTGTATCACTCACCTCTATCGCATCGGTACCTTCAGGAGGATCAATTTTCCACTTCATTAATGAAGTCATCCTCCTTATGTATATTGAGACATACCTCTAGTGTGTAAATGTTCATGGTTATGATCTATCTAACATGGTTCCACTATGTATCTCTTTCGTGGCCATTCTTTCTACTTTTATATACATGGATCCACTTTGTATTTTGTCATGGTCATGATCACCGGTTCTATATATGCTTAGTGGATCCACAATGTATTTTATTTGGTGTCCATGCTTATTCACACTTGAGCATGGGTATGCTTTCCTCGGGAAGAGAGTCATCTCATACCTTGTCTTTCGTTGCAGGTACTTCCTCGATTTGATATTTGATGCACTCCACCTGACCCCACTTTGCAACCTTCTCCACCATATTATAATGTATTTTGGCCATCGGTTTCCCTTCTAACCTCATACATTAGGGGGCATATATTATAGCATATTTACCCATCTCATTTTAGCTAAAATGCACTCTATTATCCCTAATGCATCCTCTCCTTGAATTTGATTGATTGTTTCCATTCCTAACTCTACAAAATAAGCCGTGTTTGCATATACTCATTGTTTTCCTTCAAAAATAGGGTGATTACTCGCTTTCTCCCTTAAGGAAAGGTACGAGTGCATTCTCGAGTAAAAAAATATAAAATTATGAAAATTGCGTGCCCCCACATGGATTTTATGGGAAAATAAGTGTTATAACTTCCTAATTCCCATGAGAAACAATTTTAATTATCTTGAAATTGTATCAATAAGACATCAAAGGAGGAAAATAAACAATGAAGCCTCATGATATCAGATTTATCATCTGATCCCAAGTAGTCAGAGCAATTCC
>ML782982.1:106213-118940 GCA_009831015.1 Picea engelmannii
CCCCCCCCCCCCCCCCTTAAATATTTTCTACATTCATGCATATGTTTGATTTTCAGTTTCTAGCATTGGTGTTGATTCTCCTTACTATACTTAGTTAGTTATTGCATAATTCAGTTATATCTACCATATTGGTTTGAGTAAGGTCTTGTTCTGTGTTTTCATATTGATAATCCTATAGAATGAGCAAGAATATTGGAGTGAGGATATCCCAGTCATCTCGTCTCCAACAGTCTAATCATAAAGTAAGTCATCTAACTACCTCAATATTTATTTTTAAATTATTATAGTCCAAACTAGGAGAAAGAAAGATTATTTTCTTCACTTTTCGATCTGTTGTGATTTCACCCTAGTCATAGGTTATATTGTATCTTAGATAACAATCCCACATAGCGAAATGAGATAGATAAGGGGCAGACAAGTCAAATTGACCATTTTTTCTTTATATTTTGAAAAACTAAAATAATTAATTGATCTATTGGGAATGATATATTTAAGCTTATATACAAGGAGTTGAATGGATGAGCATAGGGAAGTGTACACTAAATTTATATCCACCACTCTAATGGGCCAACTTCACCTCGATAATATTTTGGAGAAAGAATAATTTCCATCCAAGATCCACCAACTCTTAAAATTGACAAGTAGACTCACCAATGACAGTGACACCAAATTTCCAAGTATTTGGCTTGGTATTAATATTAATATTTATTTCAAAATCCCTTTAATATAGTACAATACTCGCCCCTCCCTTCATCCTAATTATTTTGCACTTTCTAATAATATTAAAAGAAGTTCTTGATTTGTTGACAAAACCTAAATCTAAATATTAAATTTGATTAAAACAAGTAGTCTAGCATCTACTTTCTTTTTTCAAGTTGAAACATTCATGTAATAAAAATCCTATAAAGAAAATATTATTCTTGAAAAGTATATTTTTACAATATAAATAATCTAATTATTCTCAACGTTGAAGCCAATTGGGGAACAAAACCTCTCCCATCTCCTTAGGATGGATTATCTAGAKACAAGGACATGCATGAGCTCTTGCACCTGACCATGGAAGATGGCCAAGGTTAAAATAACAACATCACAAATGAGGGTCACCAAAAAAACCAGGAGTTTTCCCTTTATTTMTTTGAACATGTAGGGTGCTTCCCTCATTTTTCTTCCTTTGTTTTTTATTCTTCTTCCTMTTCTACATCTTGGTTGGCTCATTTCAYTATCCCACCATTAATTATCCTTCAAGGATGACCAACTATGGTTAAGTGAAGTTTCCTAATTGCCTCGTGCCTAACAACGATTGATCTAAGGATCCCATTTCTTCTTTCCTTGTAAATTTCATGGAATAACATSTGAAGAGACATATAGAACTATAAAATTGTTTATAACTAGTGGCAAMACTAGATATACAATTATAAAAAAAAATCTAATTAAAAATTTGTGTATTTTATGATTAAATTTAAAACATAAGTTAAATATTGTATTTTCTTAAAGGCCTTGAAAACATTACTCCATGCACCACATCATGTGACGTAGTGCTCTCATTTGCATGCTTCCAGCAACCAAATTCACTCTATACAAACCTTTTTTTGTAGCACTACAATGCAATGCCTAAGAAGCACTACAATACAATGCTTATTTACGTAATTATGGGAATAGTTTGGATAATCACATGGGAAGCTGATAGTTGTGGACACAAAAGAATAGTTTGTGAAAAGACGTTGATGGAAAATAACATTTCATTATAGATTAGATGTTGACAGGGAAAGAAAATCAAACAATATTGAAAGAGTTATAATATGAATATTTAATTACGTCGAAGGAATTCTTTTAAGGGTGCGATTTTTCCAATTTTTCATCCTCTGTCAACAATGTATAGAAAATTGTTATATGTCCTTGTTTATCGGTCAAACTAGATGTTCCCTATTAAAATAGGTCATTGGTTTTCACATGCCAAATGTTCACTGGTTTCGCAAAATGTAGTGTATGTTGGTTCTAAGCTGCTCACTACTTTAGTGTCGAACTCCTAGCTCCTCCTCCATCAAGCTTGAAATAGTGCCAATGCAAATGTATGATTTTGGTGGTTGATAAAGAGAAGTGGTTGCAGGTAATATCATGCTCCACCGCACCAGCAAAGGCCTATTGTTTATGGAATCCGATATCGATGTTGCATTGGAGGATATTGAGATTCCTATAGGAAAAACATTCAAATGAATTGTAAAATCGCAAACATCCCTACAACAATGAGCTTGGACATCCCTACAATGACATGCTCAATAGCCAAGACATCACATAAAAAAAAATAAGTAACATATATCTTCCATTTTCTATTTTCATATCACACACATTGCACAACGATCTCTAGCAAGGGTGTAGAATTCTAGACAAGGTCCTTGGAGTCATAGCCTATGTAATTAGCAACTACATTTCTTGGCCGACTAGATTGTTTTTTAAGGAATACCTTAGCTATTTTAGGTGAATAGAGGATCATGGTGTCGATCATTCCCATATTCAAATAAAATTTTCACTTTGATGGTGCAATTGATGGGTATTGTTAGAACACTTAGTTTTTTCAACTTTTATTCTTTTTGTTTTTGCCTCTTAGAAATAAAATTTTACTAAAAAGAAAAAAACTCAGGGAATTACCTTTTAATTTAAAATAAATCAATTGGTCATTATACATAAATAAAGCGCTTACAATAACGCTCGTCGATGAGTTTTGCTTTTTGATCAAATGGTTCTTGTGATCTCCGAAATATAAAATCCGCTCGAAGTTTAAAAGAAAAGCTTCAATGGACACTTCAGAGCTTCACGCTTCGGGAGTTTCAAGAAATCTAAAACACAAAAACCCTGAAGCGCGAAGTCTCGAAGACACTTCCTCGTGACAATTTCTAAAAATACCTACAGATGAGTCATAGGACATGTGTCTTCTAATCTTTTATGGGGTTGACATGTGGCACTTATTTTTAACATTTGTGTCATATTATTCGCTTGATTTCAAGTGACACATGTCACTCCTCCTTTTTGACATGTCACCAAGAATGACATCATCTTTTCCACGTCACTTCGAGAGTTTAAACAAAGATTGAGTTCACAAGTCGCCGAAGTAATGAATATTACGAAAAAGTAAAAAGTATTTTAAAGAGTTAATAAAACATTTAATAACTTTAATTAATCATGGTTACGTGTTAATTAATCACTTTGCAATTTCGGGCTTCGGGATATTTCTTTTGTGCTACATCCAAAAGTCTCAAATGTTGAACCGTCGAAGTACAAACCACACTTTTAAAACAAATGAACTACCGGAGTTCCAAAGCTCTGAAGTTTTGAAGCCCCGAAATACATATAAAGGTTCGAACGACTACTTCAGAATTTGGCCTTTAGAGGATTTCTATCATACTTAATCCAAAATCCCTGAATATCGAACTTCTAAAATACTTAAGGCTAATACAAGGAATTAAAATCATGATTAATTAAAACACAAAAGTGATTAATTAAGGATTAACTTCTTCGGGAATTCGGCCTTCGGGAAATTTATGCCCTATCTCATTCAAAATCTACGAACGTCGAAACGCGAAAGTATTAATGTCATTTATGATTGGCTAAAGTTAACAATTTGAATAAATATTTTGAATCACCAGGTAATAAATTCCATTAGATGTTTAATAACTTCTTTGTCAGTAAATCGACATGAAGATTTCTAGAAATTTATGAATAAAACATTTCGAATTTTAAGTCATCTTTATCATTTGCAATTAGAAGTTTTCCTTGCAGTATAGATCTTACAGACTTCTCTTGTTACATGACGGATAATTTCATTTCCCAAGGGATTATGGCGCCACGCAAAGTTGGGAAGAGCAAGATGCACCTGTTGATGATTCTAATCCAAACACAGATGTTCTATCAATACCACTCTGCAAATTTCAGATACTATTAAGTCTTGGAAGTAGGTTTATGATATCTTACAGCATGAATGTATTAACTATCCAGACAATTCTGCCGAGGAATACGACGAGTCCTTCTCAGCCAATCTCAGATTGGTAGCACAGTCAGAATCGCACAATATTGTTGCACGACCCAGGATTTTAACCTACAATAATATGATAAGTTGGGCTTTGGAGCACGTCGGCATTCAAACCAAAATCATTATCATCCATCAGAAGACCTTCGTTAGCTCTTTTCGACCAGAGAACTTACAAATAATGTACAAAATTTTTGCTACACCCAAATATACTTACAATGCATCATTTCTCCTGGAATTTGAAAGAAAAGAATGCATTCAATACGGCAAGAGTGGTCATGATATAATCAAGTCCTGGTGGGGACATCTGGACAAATTCAAGACCAACATGGTGTGTATTCCATGGCATCCTTAGATGCTCATATATTATATATATCCATGATGCTTTCCCATTTATTTGGGAAAAAGAACCCTGCACATTTCTCAGTTGAGTGGGTGGCCATAATGAACGAAGTAGCCGAGGGTTATACTTTCAATTGGGCTAAAACGATATATGATAAATTGGCTAAGGAAATTGTTGAATATCAATCATTAAAATCAAAAGGGAAACCTGCTCGTTTTTACATGTCTGCATATATCATGGACGCCATTTGTTTTATGACCCCGTTCCCCCTAATGAACAGGAGTTGGACCCTGACCAGTGTTGAACCTATACATTTCTACCAATCCATACTATGGGAAGAAAATGCTAAAGATTTATTTTACTAAATCTGTCACACTGTAGTGGTACATATTCATACATCTATCTATGGCCACCCGCCACCCAGGATTTTAGAGAAGATTATGGGAAATATAGGCACACTTGCAGACTGGTACAATGCGGAGAACTTCTCCTACATTAGAGTGTTTAGTTGCTCCGTTCCTCTTCATGCCCTTCCACAATTTTTACCTGACAGGTTGGTGTGCAGAGAAGTGGCATACCAAACAGTTGCAAGAGGTATCACCAAGGAATTGAAAGTAGCTCAGAAAAAGGTATGGCCAACTTTCCCCATTCAGGTTGGTATGTTTACATTGCTAGATTTTTGTCATACCAAAGTCGAGGCTACAGCCCTGGAAGATGTCAAATTAGTTGACATCGAATTAAAAAGACATGATCCACATAAAGTTGTATAGAATCATTTGGCTCAATACAACTTGAAAAGGTACATCCACGAAGAGTATCCTTATGATGATATTTTCAGGGGAGTTAGATCATATGAAGAAGTTCAAAGTAGATTCCAGACTCTGCCTTCTGACCAACAATTTGGTTTCCTTCGCTTTCAAAATCATATATGAAACAGCTTGCCTAAGATCTTACAAGGAGAGTCAAGGCCCGTGCCATCTTCACAGGAAGCTAAATCTACAGGATTTGAGCCAACTTTCTCCGCTAAAGACAAAACTGAAGAAGTTGTGAAGAGTTCAGAAGGGTTATTTAAAGAGATAAAAATCATCATTGTTAGGTCTGAGTGATCCACAAATATTAACCCAGTTTAAGGCCTTCATGAATTAGGGACAAGATTTTCTTTATTCAACACCAGTTACTTATGCTATCACCCCAAGCACAATAGGCCCAGAAAACTCCAAAGCAATTATCTCTCATATCCCCTCATTAACCCCTTTAGTGACCAGTTTTGGAACTCCTAGTTCAGAATTCATTCATGTAAATGACCTTACTCCTATATTTCCTAAAGAAATGCCTCCCTCAAGTTTCTTTTTCAACAAGAAATGGAAATCTATTGTAAAGAGAGAATATCAGCAAAAAGATGGAGTAATCACTAAAAGGAAAAAAGTAGTGTATGATGGGAAAGACCAAGATGATCTTGAGTTTGCAAAGGAGGTTGTAGATTCACTAGGGGAATTTTCCAATGCCAGCCAATGGTCAGTGGACAATCTGACCAAACAACTGCAACAAAAATCTCTCTTGGTGGAACAATTGCACAACAAAATACACAGTACAGAATAGATTGTCAAAAGAAAGATGAATCAAGACATAGAACAAATCATGGTTAATTATCAATAGCAGATGAAGCAGTTACAAGATAAACTCCAGCTGATTTACCAGAGTTCGCAAACCAGCAAAGGTATGATCACTCAGCGGGACAGTTTGATAGAACAGTTGCAGACCAAATTGGCCCTAACAGAGAACACAACAATAGACATCATTGCTTTCAAGGCACAAGCATCAGAAATCATAGAGAAGCTGGAAGTTTTCCAGCAAGATCTATATCAAAAGGTGGATACTATTCAGAAATGCTATCACGCAATAAATCTTTCTCTGAAAAATATTTATGTCAAAGCAAAAGATGTCTGTGTGGCTAGGTCCAAGTTTTAGGAATTTATCATATGGGGGCAGAAAGCCAATATCTCTGGTCTCGCCCCTTTCTCACACTATGAACAAGTGAAGGTTGAAATGGCCTTGAAAGTTTGGGAGACAAATCTGGAAGAAAGAAAGAAACTTGTCAGTGATGCAAAGGAGGCTTGTCTGGAGACATTATCTTCTATAGATAAAAAAAATTGATTGAATTTGAAGAAAATGATATCTTAGAGACACTGGGGCAGATTGAAATAGAAAGGAATAAGGAAAACCCCAGGAAAAATAAGGAAAATATTCAATCTGACATTCAATAGATGAATCAGATTGATTTTCTTAAGATTAGTGAGTTGTTGATGAAACCAAATGTACAATATCAAATTACATCCCAGGAAGCAAAGAAGATCCAGGAGAAGCTACCACTAGTACAAAAGAAGATGTTTGCCTTTGAATTGACCAAGAAGATTGAGCCTTAGAGATTCGTGGTAGCCTTGATGGACATGTGTACCCAATTCAACAAATAGAGGAAAGCGAGTGCATCTGGGAGAAAATGAAGGAACATATGAAGTGCCAGCACATCAAATCAAAACTCAACAATATCTGCATTGTGTTATTCAATTTGGATTGTATTCTATATATAGAGCAGATACTGTGGAATGTCCAACTACCTTTAGTTGAGACTATTTTGTATAAATAGATAGATTTTAGATCTATTGAGGGTTACTTCTAGCCTAATGTAAAAGAGAAAACTTTTTTGAATATTAATACAAGTGCAGACAGAGATTCTAAGTTTCGTTCAATTTGAGTTATGTGCTTCCTCTTTGTTTCCATATCTTATGAATTTCTTTCTGTAGTTATTGAAGAGTGAATGATTACAACTTAGTAAAACATCTATTGTGATCATAATATATCATAAGTTCATTCAGTAACATATTTTCCTCTTTTATTACTGTGAGTAAAAACAAGACCTGTGACCTGTGTGAATCGTTGCATTCACAATATCCTTTCAAGGGTACATCTTTCATTTTTCTTCTACTGCAAACAAGGTGAGACTTATCTGTAATTGATACCTGGCTTTGTTTTAACAGTTTTTCAAATCATTTCTACATCACTTGAAATTAAAACTACGACTCAAATAACGAGATACAGCCTATGTACTGTATTATCATAAATTTCATTTAAAGATTATTTCTCAAAAAAATGAAGGTAGAAGAAAGCATTTATAAAAAAAACATTTCATTTAAAACTCCTTGATGCCTGACATTGTTCTTTGAGCCTTAGAATCAATCTCAGGAACAACATCTTTTTGGCATCGTTGTTGAGGAACGAAGAAAGGAAATCAATTTTTCCCTGGGAGAACGACAAAGTTAATTTTCATCTTTGATGGTGAACAAAGATTGAATACCTTATAAGGTTCACTTTATATTCCACCTGGCAACTCCGTTGTAGGAAAAAATGGCATTCGGTCGAAAAAATACCAGGAAAAACCCAGACAAAAAGCAAACTACGCCAATTTCGGATCCCAAAAAATTGTTGAAACCCAAGGGATATCTCAGACAAAAAATTTCATCAACAGGTAATATCTATCAACCTAGGGTTATGAAATTTAATGTTAAGATTCTCGTTGAAGAACTATGTCTTAAAGAAATATATAAACAAGTTCATTTTGCAAAAGCATCAACAAGTAAATCTGAAGTTAAATTAGAAACTCCAAAAGGAACTGTTCCTGAAGTAAGATTTGAGATCATCTAGACCACCCCCATTTCATTGATAGATACTTTTACCATCGAAAACAAAGAATCCATTTCAATCTACTATCATTTGTACATAGTCGATTCTTTCTCTTCCTGAAGTAAAAGTTCATGTTTCCAAAAACCTTGAAGTTTTATATTCAGATTCATCCCCTATTACTTCTCATATCTATACATCTGGTAAATCTGAGAAACCGAGCTCAAGTTTTCTTTTTCCCACTCATTTATATCTTCCATCTCCTTACGATCATCTCCCTGAACTTCGTTCACAACATCCCGAAGTAGTCAAAAGTTCAGTAGATCAATCTTTCGAAGTTTTTGAGAATCTCTTGTTTAGTCCTTGAATTCCATATCCTAGACTTTCAATGGCTGGTGCTGGAGGTGTCAGAGGTTCAAGGGATGGTAGAAAAGAAAATATACCAGTTCAATCCCCAAGGATCTTTTCCAAGTTCATTGCTATATATGCTCCCTTAGTTCTTCTTGTTATCCTACATGATTTACCTAAAAGTTACATGAAGAGCATCCCTAAATTCACGGGTGATGGGGATTTAACAGCAATAGATCATATAGTCTTTTTTAACCAATTCGTTGATATTCTTGATATTGAGCACGAAGATGTTTATATGAGACTGTTAGTACAAACTTTTGAAGGACAGGTAAGAACTTGGTTTAGAGGACTTCCAGTGGATTCTATGCCATCATATAATGATCTGGAAACTTCCTTATTAAGCAAATGGGGTGAGAAAAAAGATCATTTATATTACTTAACCGAATTCGGAACCTTGGGAAAGAAAAAATCTGAATCAGTCCTAGAATTTATTCAAAGATTTATTAAACTTTATCACAGGATCTTGGTTGAACTTAAGCCTTCTCAAACAACTGCAAAAGTCACTTTTGCAGGGGCTTTTGATTATGATTTTTCTCTGCTTTTGAGAGAAAGAATATCCACTACTTTAGTAGGGATGCAAGATGATGCTATAGATATTGAATCAAATATGATGGCATCTAGAAAGTTGAAAACTAAAATTGATATGGGAACAAGAGAACCCAGGTGTTTTAAAGAACATGCAGGTCCCTCTAGATCTGGGAAAACTTCTTCAGAGGAAAAAATGGATGAGATGGAAAAATTTATTAAATATTTATCAAATAAAAATTCCAGGATGGAAATGGAAAAATCCAAACATGATCCATACACGAGAAATCAATTCAGAAGAAATCCTAACATAAATCCTCAGATACAACAAAGACAAATAAAAAATAAGGATCAAAAGATTTAAGCTCCTTTTAAAACTGAGAATCTCATACAAGGAGATGAGGTGCAAGATTATGATGAATTGGATGAAGATCTAAATAACCTCAGTGATGATGATCTTGAGCCTCACCTAACCAAACGGGATTATGAGAAATCCTTGGATCTGGAATCTCTATCTAATGATGATGAAAATATCAACAATTTGGGAGACTCTACATACAAAGGTCTCGTTGATTCAATAATGGTCAAAATCCAACATGAATATGATTTGAGGCCAAGAGAAAATAACTCTATAAATACTCCACCAAAAAAAATCTTATCTCAAAACAAAGAAAATGAGGCAAAAATTACAAAACCATCAACTGAAACTCAAGTTGCCTAATAAAGCAAGTTGAGATGAAAGTTGTACAGACTAAGAAGTCAAAAAATAAAGAAGTTGAAGTTTAGACCGAGGAAATTGAAAAACCAATGGGGACTTTCAATCTAGAAAACGAACTTAATAAAATTAAAATTCCAATGCCTCTGGTTGAACTTGCTAGAAATCTTATCTATAAAAAGCAAATTGCAAAAGCAATAAATTTTTCTGATGTTGAATGTCAAGATGATGTTATCAATTTGCAGGATGAGAAACCTACAATCATTTTTGGACAACGCATCGAAAATAGTAAATATTGTGTTGCTCCTTTCTATATTACACTAATTTTGCATGATCATTTACTACACAATTGCACGTTAGACTCAGGAGCTTCGCATAACTTGATGCCTAAGATTATCATGGAGAAATTGGGGCTTCAAATTACCATACCTTATCAATATATATACTCTTTTGATTCTAGAAAGGTTAAATGTCTGGGTATAATTAAAGATTTAGTGGTAAATCTTGCTCAGGTTCCTGTGAAAAGTATTCTTATGGATGTGGTTGTTGTTGACGTTCCTGCCAAGTATGGCATGCTTTTATCTAGATCTTGGGGTGCCAAGCTAGGAGGATCGGTCCAGTTAGACATGACGTATGCTACAATTCCAATTTTTGGTGGACAGTTTACTCGATTGTAGAGAGAACTAGATTGGCTTATACTGTAAGTGACCCTCAAAACCATAATAACTATCCAGTCTATGTTGCAAATTAAGATCTAGGAAATTGTATATTATCCATAGATGATGATTTTGAAGAATGTATAGAAGAAGAAAATCAAAAAATAGAATTTTCAAAGAAAAATATAAATGTTAGAGACGGAATGTGGAAAATTTTCTTTGATGGTGCTTCATCTTGCGAAGGAGCAGGAGCTGGAGTTTTATTTGTGGCATCAAGTGATGAGTATTATATTTATTTTTCTTATAGATTACAATGATATATTGATTATACCAATAATGTATGTGAATATGAAGCTTTAATTTTAAGATTAAAAGCTACAAGAAAACTAAAAATCAAATATTTGATAGTCTATGGTGATGTTGAGCTAATTGTAAAACAAATAAAACAACAATACCAAACTAAGAATCTGAGATTGAGGTCGTCTAGAAATTTTGCCTGGGATCTCACAGAGAATTTCTTCTGGTCTTTTAACATCCACTCTATTCCCAGAATGCAAAATCAACAAGCTGACTCTTTAGCCAAAGTTGTTGCAACTTTTGTACCACCTATTGTTTTGAAGCTGAAGTATCATATTGAGATGAGACATAGACCTTTGATTCCAAAAAAAATTCAACATTGGAAAGTATTTGAAGATGATGAACAAATCAAGCAGTTTCTGGAAATGGTAGATGAGTTTTCTGAAACCCACATTGATCAAGAAAATCAGAATGACCCTGCCTAGATTATGCAGGAAGGAGAAAACCCAGAAAAGTTCCAAGACAAAATTGCAAATCATTGAATGATCTTACTTAAAAACAATCAAATTCCCAGAGGTCTTATCCCTCTAGAAAGCTTGTTTGACCATGATGATATACCTTTAAATTCTACTTTGCAACCTCAACCTGAAGAAGTTGAAGATTGTAACATAGGAACAAATGAAAATCCTAAGATGGTCAAAATATCAAAATATCTTCCGACTCAAATAAAGAGTAAATATGTTGAGTTACTTAAACAGTATAAAGACGTTTTTGTGTGGTCTTACGAAGATTTAAAAACCTATGATACTTTTGTTATTGAGCACAAAATTCCCTTAAAACATGGTATTAAGCCTTTCAAGCAAAAGCTTAGACAGATAAACCCAATTCTTCTGCCAGTAATAGAAAAGGAGGTTAAAAACTCCTTGATGAAAAAATCATTGTTCCCCTCAGATACTCTGAATGGGTGGATAATTTTCTCCCTATAAGGAAGAAGAACGGAGAAATAAGACTCTATGTGGATTTTAGAAACCTAAATCGGTCTTCTCTTAAAGATAACTACCCCTTCCCAAAAATGGATCATGTTTTAGAAAAAGTGGTAGGGGCTAACAAAATTTCTATGATTGATGGTTTCTCAGGATATAATCATATTGTTGTTCATGAAGATGATAGAGAAAATACTGCATTTACTACTCCATGGGGAACTTTAATGTATGATAAAATTCATTTTGGTTTAATGAATGCAGGAGCAACTTTCTAGAGAGCAATGGATATTGCATTCGTTGGTGAGAGAGATAAGTTTGTTGTTATTTATTTGGATGATCTGACAGTTTTTTCTAATTATGATGCAGAACATTTGGTGCACCTCAGACAAACTTTTGACAAATGCAGAAAATTTGGTTTCTCTCTAAACCCAAAAAAAATCACACTTTGCCATGCAAAAAGGTAAACTTTTAGGGCATATAGTTTTGAAAGATGGAATTAAGGTTGATCCTAAATGAGTCGAAGCTATTGATTTGATTAATATCCCTATAAATAGAAAAGAGATTCAATCATTTTTATGGAAAAAAAAAATTGTGAGGAGATTTATTCCTAACTTTGTTGAAATAATTAAATTGATTACAGATATGCTAAAAAGGACAGCAAGGTAAAATGGACCACAGAAGAAAAATCATCCTTCGAACGTGTTAATAAATCCATAGGAGAAGCACCACTATTGGTAAGTCTTGACTATACAAAAGAATTCTTCATCTTCTCCTTTGCATCTGAACATATTGTTGCAGCAGTGCTCCTTCAGAAAAAACGAAGAAGGATTTGAATAGCCGATAGCCTTTTTAAGAAAAATCCTCAAAGATGCAGAGCTAAGATACGATATTCTTGAAAAACAAGCTTATTCCATGGTGAAGTCTCTCAAAGATTTCCGAACATATTTCTTGCACTCAAAAATAATTTCTTATGTACCAACAAATGCAATTAAAGTTATCTTGGTTCAACCAGACAGTGATGGAAGAAGAGGTAGATGGTTGGCTAAAATTCAAGGGTTTGATTTAGAAGTTAAACTAACCAAACTTGTGAAAGGTCAAGGT
>ML782982.1:136873-161945 GCA_009831015.1 Picea engelmannii
TAGATTGAAATAGAGACGAATAAGGAAAACTCCAGGAAAAACAAGGAAAATATTCAATCTGACATTCAACAGATGAATCAGATTGATTTTCTTAAGATTAATGGGTTGTTGGTGAATCCAAATTTACAATATCAAATTACATCCCAGGAAGCAAAGAATATCCAGGAGAAGTTGCCACTACTACAAAAGAAGATGTTCGCCTTTGAATTGAACAAGAAGATTGAGCCTTCAAGATTCGTGGTAGCCTTGGTGGACATGTGTACCAAATTCAACGAATAGAGGAAAGCGAGTGCATCTGGGAGAAAATGAAGGAACATATGAAGCACCAGCACATCAAATCAAAACTCAACAATATCTGCATTGTGTTATTCAATTTGGATTGTATTCTATATTTAGAGAAGATATTGTGGAACATCCAACTACCTTTAGTTGAGACTATTGTGTATAAATAGATAGATTTTAGATCTATTGAGGGATGCTTCTAGCCTAATGTAAAAGAGAAAACTTTTTTGAATATTAATACAAGTGCAGACAGAGATTCTAAGTTTTGTTCAATTTTTCAATTTGAGTTATGTGCTTCCTCTGTGTTTCCATCTCTTATGAATTTATTTTTGTAGTTATTGAAGAGTGAATGATTACAGTTTAGTAAAACATCTATTGTGATCATAATATATCAGAAGTTCATTCAGTAACAGCTTTTCCTCTGTTATTACTGTGAGTAAAAAAAAGACATGTGACCTGTGTGAATCGTTGCATTCATAATCTCCTTTCAAGGGTACATCTTCCATTTTTCTTCTACTCCAAATAAGGTGAGACTTATCTGTAATTGATACCTAGCTTTGTTTTAACAGTTTTGCAAATCATTTCTACATCACTTGAAATTAAAACTACGACTCAAATAACAAGATACAACCTGTGTATTGTCTTATCATAAATTTCATTTAAAGATTATTTCTCAGAAAACGAAGGTAGAAGAAATCATTTATAAAAAAAGCATTTCATTTAAAACTCGTTGATGCCTGACATTATTCTTTGAGCCTTAGAATCAATCTCAGGAACAATAGGTATGTTACCCAGAAGTGGAATGTTGTCGATCAGGCCATCTCGATTTCCCCAATGAAGTTGTTTTCTCAATCTATTTCACTCCATACACCAAATTGACCTCTAGGAGGACCAAAGTCGGCACTTGGCCAAGACTTATTGTTGCAACAAATTTTTGTATCAAATAAATGATATTATCCATGGCTTCCTATGCTTTTATTTATTTCTCGGTATGTGAGCCTTGTCATATATATGAGAGCCATCCTGGTTCTTATCAATCATTTGTTCCCATCATGGTATGTACGCCTTTTGTGATTCATGCAAGGAAATAAACATAGAATCAAGGAGGGGGAGAAATTTACAAGCACCCAAATGTGGATAAGGGAACCCGGGGGTTGTTACGCATGTAAGCACTCTCGTCTCACTCTCACAGTGGATTACTTATTTTTTTTCCTCAAATGCAATAAGTAATGTACTACCATACATCACTTAATAAGAAGGAATTTTGTATGCCTTTGAAAGAAAGATTTTGTTGGTTGAAGTTGGTGGTGTTTATCCTTGAAATGGTGGACGCCATGAGGATGCTAGAGGAGAGGCCAACATTCTTGATATGTGGGAAAGTGGTGGCATTATCATTAATTATATCTTGTCTATTCAATTGAATTAACGTATATCATAGAATGGGAAGAGTGAGGCCCATGTTGACTAAAGTACTATGATGCATGACTCATGGGGTATACAAATTCTATTGATGCAACACTATGTTCCAACATAGACCAGATGGGTCAATGGTGGAATGAATATGTCATGTGTGAGGTGTTAATAAACTCTCTCGAATAATTTTGATCAATTTTATTATTATTTGGGTTTATTCAGAATCTGGTAAAAAATTTGGGAGTATCATTCCACCATATATAAAATTTGGATTAGAGTAAAGCATTACTCATATTAAAAAAATTTGTCAAATTTTAAATAAATTTATCATTAAAAACAAATAGCTTAGTCCATCAACGAACATATTAATTGACACGTGATAGTCAAAAATATGAATCATATAACATTTTTACCATATGGATGATATAACATTTCTAAAATTCACTTGGGAGAGATACTCCAAGAAAATCTCACTAAATTCATATGGTAAGAAGGGTATCGATGGATCCACCTCATCCCTGCTTGGATGTTCACTTACATGATGATCTCTAAACATGTCACTAATTATCCTCTCACTCTCATTCATCTTAGGGTTTCTTCTTCAATGAACTCAATTGGTATTCATTTGCATGTATTGTAATATTTAGGGAATATGTTTGAGATAAAGAGGGTTCATATTCTCCTATTGTGCAATGCCAACCATCCTAGACTCATACGACCTCCATATGGATTTATATCTAGAACCACTACTAGCATTCATGTTCCAGGTGGATATTGGTGGCCACCCCCCTATTCCAACTAGCTCCTCTTAACAGTTTTTAGCTCAGCACATTCTTTTGTACTTCTTTGTAATCGTGGGTTCTACACTTTTAGGGTTGTCTGAATCCCTACACATCTTCCGGGTGGAGACTGGTGGCTTCCTACCTAATCCAACTAGATTATTTTAGATGTTTTCATGTCAGCACATCTTTTTGTACTTCCAGGACCGTTTTGGGGCCCTCAACAGTGTTTTTTTGGCTTGCCACAGTCAAACTATAAACAGAGTTACAGTTTGACAGCGTAATGTGTAGTTCTCAAAATACCTTTCCAATGGGCTATCACGCACCTAAAACGGAGGTTGTATGCAAATTTTACGACCCCAGGAAGTTGAGGTACCAACTTACCCATCAGGGCCCACATAACTTTTGGCATTTCACCTCTTAGGGTTAGGTTTTTGGATGTATAGGGTTTTGGCATTCATGAGTAATGTTAAAAAATTCCTCTAGAGCCTCATTGTAATCATTCTTCTTAGACATATGTGCGTAGAAGACACATCTCTTCCCAGAGATAGCTACCACCATTCGAGCAAGTTGTTTCAGTTCTGCAGTTTTACAGATTTAGCCTATTTCATTTATTCAATAGAAGTTATTGTTCATTGGATATCTGTGTTCTTCTTTGTATCTCTATGTTTATTGTATTTAGTCTTTTAATCAGTTATTTCCTCTCCTAAATCCAGATCAATGGTATCAGAACGGTCTGATCTTCATTTATTTTTCTTCATGCATGTCCTCGACGAGATCTAGGTACAAGAATTTGGGACTCGAACCAATCGAGGCTTTGCAAGATCAGCCATGACGAGCCCAACAACAACCAATGGGGGATGAAAATAAAGATGATGGAGCAAGAGATCCTTTTAAAATGTTGCTCGAGGAAGCCCTTGCACGACAAAGGAACGAAATGATGGACAACTTTGCATAGATCCTTCATCAATTTCCCACAGGAGAAGCATCTTCATCAACCAGCCATGCAACCCCCTTCAAGGTATAGGTAAATTTTGATATTCCATTATTTGAAGAAATGATAGATGCGGATATTGTAGATAAATGGTTGAATCTGCTCGAAGGGTATTTTTCAGTCCATAATTTTTCCGATAAGGAAAAGATTACTTTTTCACTCCTCAAGGCCATCCCCCATGCTAAGGACTGGTGGGATACTTACTCTTAGCAAAGGGACATAGAGGAATATGCAATATTTGTGGTCGCATCTACATGGGATTCCTTCCGGGATGCCATTAAAGAACAGTACTACCATGTTGGAAGCTACAAGGTCTAGTGCACCAGATGGACCACCCTACATCAGAAAAGGGACCAAACAGTACCAGATTTCACCAATATTTTCCATACCTTACGCACCAAATTGGGTATCAAAGACTCTGAGTGACATCCGGTGCTCAAATACTTCGGTTTTTGCATATATACATTCAAATGGAAATGGATTTTATGGACATCACATCATTGGGTATGGCTTATAGATATGTTGTCAAGATCAAGCAAAAATTTAAGCAAAAGAGGCAAGAGTTTGGATCTGCAAACTCCTCACAGCTGAAGCAAGGAAAAGGCAGCCCCAACCCAAAAAACAAGGGACAGAGAAAATATGGCCACTCTCAGGACAACCTGTCCAAGCCATAGCACAAGAAGGGTAATGAGAAATCAAAGAAGGACACGGGGAAATGGTGTGAATACCATAAAATCCCTTGTCACAACACTGAAGAATGTCGCTCCAAGCAGTCACTCGTGGTTGAGTTGAAGGATCTTGAGTCAGAGGTTGATTCTGACTCTGAATCAAATCTAGAAGGAGGGAAGCAGATTATCGATGTTGAACCTAGTGCCACATTCGCTACCACCAAAGTCTAGCCAAGTGAACCAGAAGAACCATAGGAAGGGAAACACCTCTTTCACTCACGGATGTGGGTAAAGGGGGCTCCACTTCATTTCATTGTCGATAGTGGAAATCAGAAGAACTTGATATCAACATAGGTCATCAAGTGGCTGGACCTACCGACGACACCGCACCCGTAGCCCTACACCATCGGTTGGCTTCACCAAGGAAGAGATCTCTATGTCAGCCAATAGTGTCATCTTCCCTACGTCATCAAGCCTTTCAAAGATGAGGTATTGTGTGATATTTCTCCCATTGAAGTTTGTAATGTTCTTTTAGCACAACCATATTTGTGGAAGCGCCATGTTGTGTATGAACCTAGACCTTACAGTGTTATTATTACTTCAAGTAGACAATTGTATAGGATACTAGAGGTAGTGTCGCCTACCGCTATTTCTTTAATCTCCACTAAGAAATGCAGTAAGGTAATTTCACAAACTGAGAAATCTGTCTTCTTTGTGATCCTTCTCACAGCAAGAAGAAGGTCATCACCACATCTGTAGCCTCTACACAGAGCCTCTCTTTGCAGCAGAAGCAAGTGGACGGGATCGTGGAAGAGTACAGAGACATCTTCTCCTCACCCGCCAGGGGACCGACACACTTCCAAGTCAAGCATCCAATTGATATAACCCTCATTACACCTCTACCTAATGGACTAGTCTATCATCGCTCGCTGATGGAAAATGACGAAATCAAGCATCAAATCCAAAAGCTTCTTCAAAGGGGCACATCATACCCTGATCCTCCCGTACTGGTGCAGAATAAGGATGAGACCTGGTGGCTCTGCATTGATTACAGAGCATTAAAAAAAATCACAGTCAGGAACAGGTACCCAATTCTGAGAATTGATGGCCTTCTTGACCAACTCAAGGGGGGGAATTTCTTCAGAAAGATTGACCTAAAGTCTGGCTACCACCAGGTTCCCATCAAACCAACTAATGTATGGAATACATCTTTCAAATCTGAAGAAGGTCTCTTTGAATGGTTGGTCATGCCCTTTGGCTTAACAAATGCGTCAGTCACTTTCATGAGGTTGATGGATAATGTATTGAGACCCTTCACCAACTCTTTTATGGTAGTATATTTGGATGACATCCTCATCTTCAGCAGAACTTGGGAGGAGCACATGCAGCATATTCAGTAGGTTTTGAGCACTCAATGGTAGCACATCTATATGCCAACTTGGAAAAATGATCCTTTGGCATGAACATGGTCCAATACTTGGGCTACATTGTTGATGAGCATGGCGTACATGTTGATCCAGCAAAGATCAAAGTCATCCATGACTGGTCAGCCCCAACCACACTAACCTAGCTTTGGAGCTTATTGGGACTGGCCAACTTCTACCCACTGTTTGTGTTGGGATTCTCCCATATTGCATGGGCCCTCGACCAAGTGACCAAGGGTGATGGCAGGGAAAAGTTCATGTGGGGGAAGGAAAAACAACAAGCATTTGATGATCTGAAGAATCGCTTGTGCTCAGCTCCAATACTCTACTTTCCTAATCTGCAAAAATCGTTCGAGATTGAGACTGATGCATCTAACTATGCTATAGGCACAATTATCACTTAGCATGGTCATCTAGTGGCATACCATAGTGAGACACTCTCGTATGTTTTCCATAAATACCCCACCTGTGACAAGGAAATGTATTCCATTGTACAAGCTTGTCATCAATGGAAACATTACATTCTAGGAAAGGAGACAATCATCCACACTAATCACAAGCCTCTGCAGTTCATACAGACACAGGGGAAGTTGTAGAACCACCGCCATCAGAAGTGGTCCACCTACCTACAACAATTCCATCTCAACATCAAGTATAAGACACGGAGCACAAATCGTGTTGTTGACTGCCTCGGTCAACCTCCCATGGATACACTCACCACCGTGCTCCATTCCTGTGGACAAGAGGCATCTAAGTGGCCCCAACTTTATCATCAAGATCCAGACTTTTCCACCACCTATCAGCTCTTGGGTACATGTGTGAATGTCACCGATTTTCACATTCAGGATAGACCGTTATGCCATCTGGGCCATCTCTGTGTTCCTGCAAGAAAACGTGAAAATTTGATTTGGGAAGCTCACTACAGTCAGATGGTAGGACATTTTTGTGTGGAGAAAATTGTGGTCGTCCTACAGAAACATTTTTATTGGCCAAAACTTTGATAGGACGTCAACAAGTATATCATATCTTGCATTGTCTATGACATTGCCAAGCCAACCATCAAGAAGAAAGGCTTATACACCCCTCTTCCTACTCCCGAGAAGCATTGGGAATCCATATTGATGGATTACATGTCTAGCCTTCCATCCACCAAGCAAGGCAATGATTGTGTATTTGTGGTAGTTGATTGGTTTTCAAAGATGGGCATCCTCACAGCCTACAAGAAGAACATCACAGTGGCAGATAATGCCAAGATCTTCTTTGAACGAGTGTGGATCCATTTTTGGATACCACAGACCATCATCTCTAACCAGGACAACAGGTTCCTCAGCACATTTTGGTCAAGTCTTTGGTCATTGTTGGACACCAAGCTCACTAAATCCACTGCTTTCCACCCCCAAACTGACGGCCAAACAGAGGTCATCAATCGGATGATTGTGCACATCCTGTGCATGTACAACTCTAAGCATTGGCATACTTGGGATGAGAGTCTCCCCTATGTTCAGCACAATTACAATAGGGCTCTCCATAGCTCCATAGGCCATAGCCCATTTCAGGTGGGGCTAGGATTCCAACCCTTGGGTCCCATTGATGTTGCACTACCTCTTGCAACCTCACAGACAGACTCTTCCCATGTTTAGTCTGAGACCGACAAAGCCACCAGATTCATTGAGAATACTCAGCACATCTGCCAACATGTCCATGAGATTTTGCAGAAAGCCAATGCTAAGTAAAAGCAACACCATGATCAACACAGGGTACTGCACCAGTTTCAAGTGGGAGACAAGGTCTTGTTACATTTGTAGAAAGAAGCTTTGTCCACTTCGCTATGGTCCTTACACTATCACCAAGGCTGTGGGTAGCAATGATTTTGAGCTCAACACTCCACCATTATTAGACACCTCAGAGATCCTAGAAAAACTGACACCAACAGATCTCAACCCTAACTGCATGGAACAAGCATCCACTGATCATATAGTGGACACACAGGTCAAGGGAACTCGTCAGCAAAGGATCCATTTTATTGGATTTTCGAGGCAAAGAAGCTCCTACACCAAGGCAAGTGGCTCACTCGGGGCCAAATTTAGCAGAAGTTTCCTCACTTTATGGGGGAACTCAATGCAATGGAGACCATTTCTTCCTAAGGGGGGAGGACTGGTCCAGGTGGATATTGGTGGCCACCCCCCTATTCCAACTGGCTCCTCTTGAAAGTTTTTAGCTCATCATGTTCTTCTGTACTTCTTTCTAATCGTGGGTTCTACACTTCTGGGGTTGTCTAAATCCCTACACATCTTCTAGGTGGAGATTGGTGGCCTCCCACCTAATCCAACTGGCTTATTTTGGATGTTTTCATGTCGACACATCCTTATGTACTTCCAGGGTCGTATTGGGGCCCTAAATAGTGTTTTTTTTTTCTTGACACAATCAAATTGTAGATGGATTTAGAGTTTGATGGCGTAATGTGTATTTCTCGAAAATACCTTTCCAACGGGCTATCACACACCTAAAATGGAGGTCGTATGCAAAAGTTACAAACCCATGAAGTTGAGGTACCAACTTACCCTTCGGGGCCCACATGAATTTCGACGTTTCACCTCCTAGGGTTAGTTGTTTGGATGTCTAGGCTTTTTTCATTCATGAGTAATGTTAAAAAATGCCTCTGGAGCCTCATTGTAATCATTTTTCTCAGACGAATGTGCATAGCAGCCACATCTCTTCTCAGAGATAGCTACCACCATTCGAGCAAGTTGTTTCAGTTCTGCAATTTTACAATTTCAACCTATTTCATTTATTCAATAGAATATATTGTTCACTGGATATTTGTGTTGTTCTTCATGTCTTTGTGTTTATTGTATTCAGTTTGTTAATCGGTTCGTTTCGCTCCTAAATCCGGATCAATTCAAGTCAATTCAATTGCTAATAGTTTGATACCCTAATAAGTGTCATTGGTTTTTCTGGTTGGGGATACATAAAGGCAGGTCTTGAACCTGGTTGGGGCTCTTTGGAGTGTTTGTGTTTCTCACCCTCGGAAAAGAAATGAGTGGTTTGTTCCCTCGATATCCCCATGGTGTCTCCTTCCTTGCTTATTTTCTTTTTTTAAGGGCATGACATATCTTAGTTTTTTGTCGTCTATCCATTCCCTATAAAAACCCACTACTTGTTCATCACATGTCTTGATTAATGCTATCAATTGAATTTAATGAACAAATTATGTTGCCCCTAGAAATTTTATTTCCTTTCAAATCCCCCTCGAGAACCTTGGGATCCAGAAATGTTATGCTCATGAGAAATCCTGGCTCAAATAACCATCGATTTTTCCATGAAAATGGAGGCACATAACCTTCATATTCTTTGTTCAAAGTGTCTACGTTAACAACAATGTTGTTGCTACTCTCAACAGCTCGCTCCTCTCCGTCAATTTCAAATCATTTACATATTGACTTCCTTGACTCATCCAATAGTGGTAGTAGAGCAATCTCATCTAGAGATTTTGTCACCATAATTAACTTTAGATTAAACAAATTGAAAAACCACACTGACATTCCTAGTGTAAGGATTCAATACTCATCATTTCCATGAACTCAAAGGTCGCTTCCATTCGGACAATGCTGAGTTCAAATGTTGATGTCCTTATCCACACCATGGTGGGGAAAAAAAATGGAATTTGGAGCCTCTGAATTAGAATCTATGGTAAAGATTGCTCCAACACCCTCATCTTACACATGTCCTATGTTCTTTCTTGGCAGTGGATTTGATCAACATTTAGCATTCCATATAGGATAATTGTTCACCCCACAAAGATCCACCTATATGTTGACTAGAATGGACCATCTTTTACTCAAGAATATCTGTAACTAATGTTTTTATCAAAGTTACAAACAGTAATGGGTTCAAGATTTATTTTTGGGGAACATGTACAAACTATATAGAATAACCATGTTGAAGGTGGATAGAGTAAATTACATAATAAGTTACAATTGATTATAATATATATTATGAATAATAATTAAAATTTACAAAGAAAATTTATGAATTGATCTCTCTCACATATTAAAATATTTTTAGAAACAAAGATGAAAATTAGATTTATCTTGATGATGGACCACATTGGTTTAGTCTAAAATTTTTAATTCAAAAATGGATGTGATGACTCCAAAAGAACCTACAAACAATATTGATATTATTTGGTCACAAGTGTGACTTTTTTCACACTAAGTTATTTGTTGTGATTTTCAATGGATTTATTGTATGGTGTGATATTGTGCTTCATGCAATGGATGGAGTGGTTTGACATGTATAGGGTGCTAGTGACACTTGGCATATTTTTGATCAATCCATCTCATGTGTAACGATTATTTTGCATTGGCTTATGGCATTAAATCAAATGATAACACACTCTAATAAGACTACAAACATTTTGATTAAATTGTACCTTGTCATGTCACAACAACTGCTAACCAAGAGTCGAATCTCTAGCTATTGCTAAATCGGTCATCGTAGCTCTTTATAACTAGTGAATTGGTTATCCTGGCTTGTATCAATTGTGTTTCCTAATTAAGACATGGATATTGTCATTGATGCCATAAGTGTTTGGTTCATACTCGTCACTATATCTTTAAAAAATGGATAGTAAAGAGAAATGGTAATTCAGACTTGAATTCAAGATTCATGAATCAATTCATTTGGGTCATACTCGTCACTATATCTTTAAAACAAGGATAGTAAAGAGAAATGGTAATTTTGACTTAAACTCAAGATTCATGAATCAATGCCTTAAGGCAAGTCTATGATTTCAATTTATATTGTTTATAAATGGAGAATTTTAGTCTACAGTAATAAATTGTGGACCAAATATTTTATTTTAAGAAGGCATCTTAATTTTTGCATTGTTTATGGCTCTTCGGCCTATATACTCTAAATTTTAGGGCCAAATTATGGATTTGGTTTTTAATTAGCTATGTCGAATGTGTCTTTTGAGGGATGGATCACCCTCATTTTGTTACTTGAGACACGATCAATATTTACCATCGATATTCGAAAATCCCTGCCACTTGTACTTATCCACTTATCCTCCTATCTCTACCCATGAGTTCCTCTCCATGCGAAGACTTCATTTCCTTCGTCCATTGACTTGTTGCAATGTGGATGGAACTCCATTCTTGAGATATTATAAAACATTAATATAATATGTAATGTTACACATAACCAAGATTCAATTCTAGACCATTAATCCAACATCTCATACATGCACCGCTACACACAACATTATCATTTAAAGTATATATGTAACATAAAAACGATGGCAGACTCATTGTATTCATTTGTAGACTTGGCAATTTTCTATTCTTTTAAATAAAGGATCGACATTGACGACTATAGGCCCCAAAGCCACTGGATTAAATGGACTATTCCACAACATGAAATATCTTCTTGTTTGGTTAGGTTAGTAATCTTTGTTCACATTCTAATTTTGAGCAACTAACTAGATGACACATAACTCATTGAGTTTCTCCAACAACGTCAATGAAAAATTCTATGTACAACATTAAATGTTGATTCTACACCTGTGATTATATCAATGATTAACACAAACCCTTTGAGAATTTCTCATGTTTTGATTTGTTTTTTCTTTTATGTGATTTTTTAAGATTTACTACATTAAACATCATCTGTTGGGTGATATTAAACATAACCCCAAAATTTACAAATTGTTTTCAATCAATTCATCTCAAGTGTGTGGAGGCTCTTCAACAATCTAAACTACATGGAAATATATCTTTAGTACATATATATTCCACAACGTGATCTTGTTAAAATACAATAACATTGAACCATGAGAAAATTTCTTAACAAAAGGAACCTAAAGACTATATAATTTATTGTACATTTCTTAAATGACAATTTTTTTTGATAATTTGATCACAGATACGTGGATGTAAGTCAAGCAAGTTTCACATTTCCCTACAAACCATGTTATCAACATTCTACATACTAGAAGATGATTGCTTTAAAATGATGTAGGTTTGTTGCTCTGTGGCATTAGGATTAGTCGAAGGTGCTTGGATTCTATCTTCCAAGGAAGAGTTAAGGGTATTAAATTAGATTTAATTGGAGGAGAAACATCTAACAACCATATGGGTATTAAATGAATTTTAGTTGGAGGGGAATTTTAATGCCAATTCAGACTCAAGGTATCAGAGCATTAGGGGAATTTTAATGTCGATTCATACTCGATGTATCAAAGCATTGTCATTTAATGTTTACAAATAACATGAATGTGTTAAAAGCTTGTGAAGAGGTTAGTTTGTCATTTGAGATGGGGTAAGTCAAATGATCAGCAATTATAGTACATGTGCAAGTGAGCAACGCCTTCTTTGATTTTTGTGCACTTTAGCATAGTGCTCTCATCTCACCCAGTTACATGATTGAGTTGTAGCAATTACCCACGTAAATGTCCCAATAGATAACAATCACCCTCAATTCCCTCTTAATCTAATATTCCTCCCACCATGCATCTATTTATGATTAACTCAATCGAATCTTTTTTTCGGAAGCTAAACACTGCTACCATCTACTTATTTTTTTGGGAGCTAAACACTAATACCATCTACTTACGAATGAATAAAAAATATGTTCTTAAATAAATCTGCTATTGATTATTCATCTATCATCTAAAAGAAACACCTCTTATCTTTGAACATCATAATCATCAAAATAATTAAGTATTCTATTCAATGAATAGTTTAGTATAGTATCCGCCCAATAACTTTACCAACCCACCTATGAGGAGCACTTAGTGTACATAGTGAGAACATATATATCAAACCTATTTAACCTGAGTGTTTGAAAACTGACATTCAACTAATTCTTGATCAAAACAATTACCCTCAGCTGGTCAATCGACCAGTCCAAAACTTCAGTCTTCCATGTGAACCACGATCACGATCAGTAAGTAAATGACTTCAATACTTTTACGTAGAATGGAGACGATTCATCGTTTAGTGGGCGCCATGGATTCCGCGTGTTAAAAATGGAAAGGTTGAATAGCTTCGACCGGGGGTTAGACAAGATAGCTGCGCTCAGCTGGAAGCTCTATAAATGAGCACAGATATCGAACTCGAGATGTATAACTTCTCTTCAATAAATCTATGTCTTCCATCACTAGTCCAGAGCTGCTGATGAGTTTTTACATATTAAAAAACATAGAGTTTTTGGAAAAAAAAAAAAAAAAATTATTAATTTTATCTAAAATTTGATGAGAAAGTGTTGGATCTGCATATTTGAGTGGTTAAGTTTATATAATTCAAATGTCTAGATTTTTTAACACCTTAAATCTATTTATGCATTCAAAAATATAATTTAAACAACAAAAATTTGTAATTTTGTCTAAATTTATATATTCCTAAAAAAAAATACCAAAGTTGTCGATGGGTTTTTACATATTAAAAAACATAGAGTTTGTTAGGTTGGATTTTATTTTATTTTGTTAATTTTATCCAAAATTTGATGAGAAAGTGTTGGATCTACATATTTGATTTGAGTGATTAAATTTATATAATTCAAATTTCTAAATTTTTTAACACCTTAAATTTATTTATGCATTCAAAAATATAATTTAAACAAAAACTTATAATTATGTCCAAATTTATATATTCATAAACAAAATAAAAAAATAAAAAACAATTAAAAAATATCATATTCATATTTAGATTGACCTTCACTCCATTCATACAAATCTACTCCAATCTTCCCAATAAATAACCAAATCTGTCTACAAATCATTTACAAAAGCCATAAAAATTTCAAAGGCAATGAAACTGGCACCAACCTAGAACTACAATTAAAAACACCCATCGCACGAGTGTTTTCGCACTTATCAAACAAACTCAAGTTATATCATAGTCATCATGAAAACATACCCCATTTTAGAGTGTCAAACATTAATCATATTGTGAGTATTTGACAACAAGATATGTTGTGAGTATTTGAAAGAAGATAATTTGGTGTATCATTGATAGCATAATTTTTATTAATAACAATATTAAAATCATCTTCTAATGTATGATTAACTATATAATACATTTTCATAATGGTGAAGTGTTTGATTATAAATGAAGCTAAAGTCTATATGTTTGGGTTTTTCATTATAAATTTTAAATATGGGATTATTTCTCACAATATGTTCATACAAGTTGGCAAATACACTTCATGAGTTGGGTTAGATATGCATGTCCTAAGTGGACTTAGTCAACATTATCAATTGTCCCATCAGTTGGTCGGTTAGTGTTTTCATTTAATTGGCTATGACTTGGTTGGTTACCTTGGTCATCTTGTCGACCTTAACAAGTTGGGTTACATCACAAGATTCCAATGACATTTATGGGGGAACATTTTCCAAATTTTAACCCTAAAGGCAATTTTTGCATTGTCTCTCTCTGGGAAAAACCCTAGTAGAATTGTCAAAAAAAAAAATTGTCAGGTTGTGACACCCATGGGAGAAGGGAGCCCCTAGTGTTATTTCATTTACACGATTCCAATGGAAATGATGGGTCATCAATCCAAGGCCCATTTTTCATTTTCTCACAAGTTGTAACTTGTGGCTCATAGGCATTCAGGGACACACAACAAAGTGGTCACAAGAAAAAAAAAAATAGAGCATCAAAATTGTGTGATGTCAACTCTATCAAGTGTTTTTTGGTAAGATATAGGCCAACATGTTTCCCAAAGACTTCTAGGGCAATGTTTTCCAAACATGACCATCGATTGCAATTTTTGCATTTTCTTTCACCAAATAAATCCCTATTTTTAGAAATCATTACAAAAAACATGTGTTGGACCATGAGACTCGCAGTATAAAGGAGCTCATAGTTCTAATCCATTTTCAAGAGTCAAACATAACTAATGATTCATCAATCTAGGGCCCATTTTAAATTATCTTCAGTTGCAACTCATGGCCCAAAGCCATTTAGGAACACATGGCAAAGTAGTCCTTGGGAAAAAAAAGGCACTCAAAGTATCAAGATTTCATGACAATGGTTGTGGAAAGTGTGTTTTGGCAGGTAGAGGCCAACATGCTCTTTGCAGACTTTTAAGGAAATGATTTCCAAATTTGACCACTAAATGTTATATTTTCATTATCTCTCACTTGACAAAACCCTAATTCTAGGAATGGCTAGAAAAAACATGTGTTGAGTCATGAGATTTGTAGGAGATTAAGAGCATTGCTAGAGCTAGTTTGTTGTCATGAGTCTGATGGAAATAATTTTTCATTGATTCAGGGCCCATTTTTCTTTTTATCGTGAATTGCAACTGGTAGCTTGAGGCCATTTACAAAGACATGGAAAAGTAGTTCCAAGGGGAAATTAATCACATAGAGCATCAAAATTGCATGTCATCGACTATGGCAATTGTGTTTTGGAAAGACAAACACCAACACACTTACTGGAGACTTTTGGGGCACTAATTTCCAAATTTAACCACCAAATACAATATTTGCATTGCCTCTCACTTCGGAAAAAAAATCATATAAATGTTTCTTTCTTCAAACTATAATAATTTCGAACAATATTTGATATTTCTTTTGTTAAAATTGAAATATTATTAAATATGAAATAATGTTTTTTTTACTATATTTGAAAATCTTTATGACTTCCTTTCATAGACTCAAGGCTTCAAATGCTTTAATACTATGTAGAAAAAATAGATTAAATGACAAGGAGCTACTATGTAGAAAAACTAGTTTAAATTACAAATACATTCCCCTTGGATCCCTTGGATTAAAATAATGAACACCAATATGATTCTTATTAAAACTAAAGTAAAATTCATGACTTTTTAAAAGTGTTTAAATCTAGGCTCATTTGATACTAACATATTATATCTGAACAAATTATATACAACCAGATTGTTATAGACAAAACTAAACAATAACAATTTGTTTTTTTTGCAAAATAAAGTTATTTTAATCTTCGCTTAAATTCAATGCAATAAAACTATTGAAATGAGAGAGAATTACCTACATAAACATAATGGAAACATTTATTAAATCCAAATGCTACCATCAATGCTACCATCACCTCCCTTTCAGTTAAATTTATAATATAAAGACATATTAGGTGCTAAAAAGTTAAGTGTTCAAATTGGTAACATGGCATTGATATAACCTCCAAATTTGTTAGATATAAATAAATAATGTATGTATATAATGTCGCAAAATTATAAAAAATAGAAATAATATAAACATGACCTATCATTACATTGAATAAAACTAAGATAAGATATGGAAAGAGTAGTGTGTTTGTACTCATCAAGCCATGCCTTATGCCATTCAAAATCCAAAATGTCATATAATTTCATAAGCATGTCTAGATTAGATTATAGTATGTATATTTTTCAAAAAAACTTGAAAGTATACATATGTGTGTCGTGCATAATGGCTAAAATGTTAAGAAGAGGTATTCGTTTAACCCCTTTACCTCGTCATTTCTAGAGTTATTTACAAATTTGATGTGTCTCTTTTTTACACACAAGGGATCTCAAAATTACTTACGTCAATGATTGGTGTTCATTTCTAGATACTAGAAATGAAATACCATTTATAAGTTACAAATTCAAAAACTTACAAAATAAACATTACAATTCAATATAACAAAAACTCATAGTAGATGTGCAAGGTGGCCTTGCTTACAATCTCATCCTCATTGTATAAACCCTCTCCTAAATGCTAGGTTGCAAAATTTTCAAACAATGATTTAATGACTAATTCTAGATACATAAATTGAATTCCATATTTGGTCAATAACAATTTCATCAGCTATTGATTTCACTGAAAAAATTGTGGCTTGTATTGGACAACATTCTTATCTAAGAGGTGAAGCCATCAATTTAACATCATTTTGATGCCACAAAAGTAGATGCAATAACAATAGATGCATTGAAAATAGAGGGACCGATAGTGGATGCATCACTAGTAGAGGGAATAATAATAGATGCACCCCTAGTATATCCAACTTTGGTAGCTACATCGCTTACAAAGGAAACAATAGTAGATGTATCGATGGTAGAGAAAACAACAACAAGTGCATCATTGGTAGAGTTAAAAATAGTAGATGAACCATCGATAAAGGAAACAATAGTAGCTACACCACCAACAAAGGAAAGAATAATAGATGAACTACAAACATAGGAAACAACAACAAGACCATGAAAATTGGTGACATGTGGAATGGTGATAGGAGAGGAAATGATACAAATGGGTGTAGTGGCACTATATTGGAGAACATATGTATTCAAAAACTATGGTAGGGGTGGTGATCCGGATTTAGGAGCAGAACGAACTGATTAACAGACTGAATACCATAAACACGGAGATAGGAAGAAAACACAAATATTCAGTGAACAATATCTTCTATTAAATAATGAAATAGGCTAAAACTGTAAAACTACAGAACTGAAACTTTCTCAAATGGTGGTAGCTATCTCTAAGAAGAGATGTGGTTGCTACACACATCCGTCTAAGCAAAATCAATTACAATGAGGCTCTAGAGGCCCTTTTCATATTACTCATGAATGCCAAAACCCTAGACATCCAAAAACCTAACCCTAGAAGGTGAAACACCAAAATTCATGTGGGCCCTATGGGTAAGTGGGTGTAATTTGGTACCTCAACTTCCTAGGGTCATAACTTTTGCATACGACCTATGTTTTAGGCACGTGATAGCCCGTTGGAAAAGTCTTTCAGAGAACTAAAAAAAAATTCATTAGACTCTGACTTCGTCTACAGTCTGACTATGGAGAGTCTAGAAAAAAATGTTTAGGGCCCCAAAACATCCCTGGAAGTACAGCAAGATGTGCTGACATGAAAACATACAAAATAAGCCAGTTGGATTAGGCGAGAGGCCACCTGTATCCACCTGGATAATGTGTGAGGCTTCAGACAGCCCCAGAAGTGTAGAACTCACAATTATAAAGCAATACAGAAAGACATGTTGAATAAAAAATGGACACAAGGAGCCAGTTGGAATAGGTGGGTGGCCACCAATATCCACCTGGATCAATCCTCCCCCCTTAGGAAGCAATGGTCTCCATTACGTTGAGTTCCCCCATCAGGTGAGGAAACTTTTGTTGGATTTGGCCCCGGGTGAGCCACTTGCCTTGGTGTAGGAGTTGTCCTGCCTTGACAGCCCGATAAATATGGATCTGCTACTGGCGAGTACCCTTGACCTATGTGTCCACTATCTGATTGGTGGATGCTTGTTCCATGCAGTCGGGGTTGAGCTCTGTTGGTGTCAATTGTTCAGCGATCTCAGAGGTGTCCAATAATGGTGGAAAATATGGTCGAAGGAGGTCCACATTGAATACTGGATGCAAACCAAAGAAGGGTGGAGTGTTGAGCTCAAAAGCATTGCTACCCACAGCCTTGGTGATAGTGTAAGACCCATAACAAAGTGGCCAAAGCTTCCGATGGGGCCCGGTGAGACACTCTTTCTGCAAATGTAACTAGACTTTGTCGTCAACCTCAAACTGGTGTGGTACCCTGTGTTTATCATGGTGTCGCTTGTACTTAGCATTGGATTTCTGAAAAATATCCTAGACCTGTTGGCAGATGTGTTGAATCCTCTCAATGAATCTGGTGGCTTTGTCGATCGCAGAATGATCAAGGGAAGAGTCTATCTATGTGATGGCAAGAGGAAGTGCAACATCAATGGGTCCCAAGGGTTGGAATCCCAGACCCACATGAAATGGGCTATGGCTGGTGGAACTATGGAGAGCCATGTTGTAATTGTGTTGGACTTATGGGAGACTCTCGTCCCATGTACGGGAATGCTTAGGATTGTACATTCGCAGCATGTGCACAATCATCTGATTGACAACCTCGTTTTGGCCATCAGTTTGGGGGTGGAACGAAGTGGATTTTGTGAGCTTGGTGTCCAACAGAGACCAGAGACTCGACCAAAAGGTGTTGAGTAACTTGTTGTCTCGGTCGAAGATGATGGTCTGTGGTATCCCAAAGTGAACCCAAACATGTTCGAAGAAGATCTTGGCAGTATCTGTCATTGTGACATTCTTCTTACAGGTTGTGAGGATGGCCATCTTTGAAAACCGATCAACGACCACAAACACGCAGTCATTTCCGTGCTTGGTGGACGACAAACCAGACATGTAATCCATGGAGATGGATTCCCATGGTTTCTCGGGAATAGGAAGAGGGGTGTATAAGAMTTTCTTCTTGATGGTCGGCTTGGCAATGGCGCAGGCAGTGCAAGATMTGATATACTTGTTAACGTCCTGTCGGATTTTGGCCAATAAAAATGTTTATGAAGGACGGCCACARTTTTATCTATGCCAAAATGTCMTGCCACCCGACTGTAGTGGGYTTCCCAAATCATCTTTGCACGCTCGCTTATAGGAAMACAAAGATGGCCCAGGTGGCATAAGAGTATGTCTTGAATGTGAAAATCAGTGATAATGGCGCCTATACCCAAGAGTTGATATGTGGTGGTGAAGTCCGGATCTTGCTGGTAAAGTTGGGGCCACTCTAATGTTTCATGTCCACAGGAATGGAGCATAGTGGTAAGTGCAGCCATAGGAGGCCAATTGAGGTAGTTAGCAACACGATTGGAGATACTTGTCTTATACTTTATGTTGAGATGTAATTGTTGCAGGTAGGTGGACCAGTTCTGATGGCGTTTGTTATGCAATTTCCCCTGTGTCTGTATGAACTGTAGAGGCTTGTGATCAGTGTGTATGATTGTCTATGTCCCCAGAATGTAATGTTTCCATTGACAACAAGCTTGTACAATGGAATACATTTTCTTGTCATAGGGGTATTTTCGAACAATATCAAAGAATGTCTCACTATGGTATGCCACTGGATACCTGTGTTGAGTGAGAACTGCGCCCACAACACAGTCAGATGCATCAGTCTCAATCTCGAATGGTTGTTGCAGTTCAAGCAAGGAGAGTACTGGAGCTGAGCACAAATGATGTTTCAGATCTTTGCATGCTCGTTGTTGCTCCTTCCCCCACACGAACTTGGACCTACCACTGCCCTTGGTCACTTGGCTGAGGGCCCAGGCAATATGGGAGAATCCCAACACGAGCCATCGGTAAAAATTGGCGAGTCCTAAGAAACTCTTAAGCTCGATCGGTGTGGTCGGGGCTGGCTAGTCATTGATGACTTGGATCTTAACTGGATCAACATGTACCCCATGCTCATCAACAATGTAGCCTAGGTATTGGACCATGTTCATGTGAAAAGAGCATTTTTCCAAGTTGGCATAAAGCTCGTGATGTCGCAGAGTGCTCAAAAACTGTTGAATATGTCACATGTGCTCCTCCTGCATTCTACTGAAGATGAGGATGTCATCCAAATATACTACCACAAAGGATTTGGTGAAGGGTCTCAATACATCGTCCATCAACCTCATGAAAGTGGTTGGTGCATTTGTTAAGCCAAAGGGCATGACTATCCATTCATAGAGACCTTCCTTAGACTTGAAGGTTGTCTTCCAAACATCTGTTGGTTCAATGGGAACCTGGTGGTAGCTAGACTTTAAGTCAATCTTGCTGAAGAAATTTTCCCCCTTGAGTTGGTCAAGAAGGTCATCAATCCTGGGAATGGGGTAGCAGTTCCTTACTGTGATTTTTTTTAAGGCTTTGTAATCAATGCAGACTCACCAAGTCTCATCCTTCTTCTGCACCAGTAAAATCGTGCTTCCGCAAGGGGAGGAGTTGGGTCTGATGTTCCCCTTTTGAATAATCTCTTGGATCTGATATTTGATTTCATCATTCTCCATCAACGAGCGTCAATAGACTCGTCCATTAGGTAGAGGTGCATCAGGGGTCAGATCAATTGGATGCTTGACTTGGCAGTGTGTCGATACCCCTATAGGTGAGACGAAATGTCTTTGTATTCTTCCACGATCTCATCCACTTGATTTTGCTGCAAAGAGAGGCATTGTGTAGAGGCCACGGATGTGGCGACAACATTATGCTTAATATGAGTACGGATCACAAAGAAGAAGAAATTCCCAGTCTATCAAATGACCTTACTGCATTGCTTAGCAGAGATTAAAGAAATAACAGTAGGCAGTGCCACCTCTAGGATCCTGTACAATTGTCTACCCAAAGTAATAATAACACTGTGGGGTCTAGACTCATACACAACATGACGCTTCCACAAATATGGTTGTCCTAAAATAAAATCATAAACTTCAAGGGGAGAAATATCACACAGTACCTCATCTTTGAAAGGCTTCATGTTGTAGGACAGACGACATTGTTGGCTAACATGGACATCTCTTCCTTGACGAAGCCAGTCGATGGTGTAGGGTTGCAGGTGTGATGTCGTTGATAGGTTCAACCGCTTGATGACCTCTGCTGAAATCGGGTTCTTCTGACTATTGTTGTCGACAATGAAGTGAATTGGAGCCCCCTTGACCCACATCTTCAAGTGAAAGAGGTGTTCCCCTTCCTTTGGTTCTTCTGGTTCACTTGGCCGAACATTGGTAGTAGCGACCGTGGAACTGAGTTCAGCATCAATAATATGCTTCACTCCTTCAAGATTTGACTCGGAATCAGAATCGGCCTTTGACTTGGAAGCCTTTAGCTCGTCCATGAGGGACTTCTTGGAGTGGCATTCGTCGGTGTTGTGCCAAGGAATTTTATGGTACTCACACCATGTTCATGTGTCCTTCTTCGTCCTCTCGTTGCCCTTCTTCTATTGTGGCTTGGACGGATTGTCCTAAGGGAGGCCATCGCAACTTGGTCCCCTATTGTGTGGGTTGCAGTTGCCTTTTCCCTTCTTCAGCTATGAGAGTTTTGCAGATCCAAACTCTCGTCGTTTCTGCTTAAATTTCTGCTCGATCTTGACAGTGTATCTATAAGTTGTGCCCAATGAGGCGATGTCCAGGAACTCCATTTCTGTTTGAATGTATCTATGCAAACAGTTGCGGTATTTGAGCACTAGATGACGCTCAGAATCTTTGATACCCAATTTGGTGCAAAGGGTATGGAAACTATTAGTGAATTCTGGTACTGTCTAGTCCCTTTCTTGATGTAGGGTGGTCCATCTGGTGTACTGGTCTTCGTAGCTTCCAACAAGGTAGTATTGTTCTTTAATGGCGTCCTGGAAGGAATCCCATGTAGGGGCCACCAAAAACATTGCAGATTCCTCCATGGCTCTTTGCTCAGAGTAAGTATACCACAAATATTTAACATGGGGAATGGCCTTGAGGTGTGCAAATGGGATCTTTTCCCCATCAGAAAAATTGTGGACCGAAAAATATCCTTCAAGCAGATTTAACCATTTATCTATAGCATTTGCATCTATCAGTCTTTCAAATAATGGAATATCAAAATTTACCTATACCTTGAAGGGGGTTTCATGGCCGCATGATGAAGATGCTTCTCCCATGGGAAACTGTCAAAGGATCTGCGTGAAGTTGTCCATTATTTCATTCCATTGTCGCGCGAGGGCTTCCTCGAGCAACATTTTAATAGGATATCCTGCTCCATGATATTTCTTTTCATCTCCCATGGGTTGTTTTCGGGCTCAGGGCGACCGATCTGGTAATGAATCGATTGGTTCGAGTCCCAACTTCTTGTACCCATATCTTGTCAGGAACATGCACGAAGAAAAATAAATGAAGAGCAGACCGCTCTCATACCACTGATCTGTATTTAGGAGTAGAACGAATTGATTAATAGACTGAATACCATAGACACATATATAGGAAGAATAACACAAATTTTCAGTGAACAATATCTTCTATTAAATAATGAAATGGGTTAAAACTGTAAAACTGCAGAACTGAAACTTACTCGAATGGTGGTAGTTATCTCTGAGAAGAGATGTGGTTGTTATGCGCATCCATATGAGAAAAATCGATTACAATGAGGCTCTAGAGGCCCTTTTCATATTACTCATGAATTCCAAAACCCTAGACATCCAAAAACCTAACCCTAGAAGGTGAAACGCCAAAAGTCATGTGGGCCCTATGGGTAAGTGGGTGTAATTTGGTACCTCAACTTCCTAGGGTCGTAACTTTTGCATACGACCTTATTTTTAGGCGTGTGATAGCCCGTTGGAAAGGTCTTTCAGAGAGCTACACATTATGTTGTCAAAATTTGACTCCATCTATAGTCTAACTGTGGCGAGTCAATAAAATAACGTTTAGGGCCCCAAAACATCCCTAAAAGTACAACAAGATGTGTTGACATGAAAACATACAAAATAAGCCAGTTGGATTAGGTGAGATGCCACTCATATCCACCTGGAGAATGTGTGAGGCTTGAGACAGCCCCAGAAGTGTAGAACTCACAATTATAAAGCAGTACAAAAAGATGTGTTGAATCAAAAACGGACATGAGGAGCCAGTTGGAATAGGTGGGTGGCCACCAATATCCACTTGGATCAGGTGGTCCACTATGAACTCCCATCAATTATTGCAAACATCACGTGTCAAACTAGTTATATACCTAAAATGGAAATAACATGAATAATGAACATGTCAATGGACTAATTTAACTTGTGTAATACCTAGGAGCAAGGCATGCCAATAGAAACTACAATTTTACTATGTATAGTGCCAAAGGTAGAAAGAAAAAAAAGGTATATTAAAGTGTGCTCAAGGTAGATGAGGATTAAGTTCCATTGATGACAATAAACATAAGGTGTCAGCCAAGTTAGGAATCTAGAAAAGACTTATAAATTTAACCATTACAAAAAATTATCATAATCTAATTAAACCAACTTATCTTGTTGTGCAATACTAAGCACAGGCCATGTATAGAGAAACCATAATGCCAATAGTTGGAGGGATTATAAGTATTTTAACTTGTGGTACATGATAGCCATGGACAACACCCATTATGTATTGCAAAAAATAATCTCCAACCAACTTAGACTTCTACAAAACAATGAAAATGATAAATAGAACCAATAATAACATTAACTATAAGAACTTTTGAGAAATCTCACTCCCGTGCTCCTGGATCTCCCGCAGGTCGCTGGCCCTGTGGCCTCCTACCCTCCACCTTCCTCCAACGCAGTTGTCGTAGCTTCCCTGTCGGCTCGTCAAAGCTTCAATGGCGGCCCCCTCACCCTCAAAGCACGGTGGAGGCCCTCCTAGCACGGCTGCAGCGGCGGTTGCTGGCCCTCCATCGGTCGTGGCTCCCTCTCCCGGGGTGCCCTCTCATGCAAACGCTCCCCCTGGTGCTCCTTCGGTAGCGATCTCAGAGCTTCTCCCTCTGGTTTTGACCCCCTCATTTAAAGAGGTGGCTTCACGCCAGGGTTTTCTCTCCGGTCTGCATGCAGCGGCTCCTGAGGTTGCCTCTCGTCATGGTCGCCCACCCAGGCTGGATGCAGCAGTTCCAGAAGCTCCAGCAGTTTCCATTCAAATGTCGTAGGAATCCCTAACTCATGCTTGTCATTACAGCAGGCACACTTTAGTTTGCAGGTTTAACGGATACTAGCCCAATCTTCTGGATCTGCTCTCCTGGATCTCTTCCAAATGGTACCCTCTCTTAGAGGGAGAATTCATTACCTGCCCCTATGCAAAAGGATTTTTTGTGGTAGTTTTCGATTCTACAAGCAATAAGGACAAGGTGTTTAACTTCGGGCCGTGGTTCTGGGGCAAAGCAGGCATGTCCATGCAACTATGGACCCCTGCCTTCAACCCTTCCACGGATTGTATCTCTTCAGCTCTAGTCTGGGTGAGACTTCCATACTTGCCCCTGCATTTCTAGGGGGATGAGTCTCTTCAGTCTATTGGCAATGGCCTCGGCAAGTTCCTCTGCAAAATTCCGGACTCCAATCCAACCCTCTCCACCTTCGCTCGGATCTGTGTTGAAATGGATTTCTCCAAAGGTTTCTCAGCTGAAATAATTCTTCAAGGCAAGGACTACTCAAGGACCCAAAAACTCGACTATGAGAATCTCAGTTTCAGGTGTAGGAACTGCTTCAAAACGGGGCACTTAGCCCGCAAATGTGGAAAACCACCCGAGGAAAAAAGGTTGTCGAAGAGCCAAAGACACGCCTGGTGGATGGGGGCACCAATGGAGTCACGTTGTGAAAGAAAGGCCCATGAAGTGACAGAAGAAGCTGAAGCTGAAGACGAAATCAAACCCCCTACTAAGGGAAAAGCTCAGGCAGAAGCCGCTCCCAAATCGCCCACCCAGCCAGAACCCCAGATCTCACACTGGGCAGACCTAGCTGACAAAGAAGACCCTCCAGTCCCAATGGAAATTCAATCTATGGACCAAAGCAATGAATGGAAAACGATGTCAAAAAAGAAAAAAAACTTCCAAGCAAGAAATGTTGTAATGACGCGAAGTTGTTCAGGCTCGCTGAAATAGTTTTTGTTTCCATGACTTTGTACTGAGTTAGGATCTCCAGGCATTTTTTTTTCTAGTTTACAAGCAAATCTTTATAGTTGTACCGAACCCAGTGGCATGTCCATTGTTATTAATACAAAAATCCTCTAACCGTTTCTGTCAAAAAAAAAAAAA
>ML782982.1:168529-178865 GCA_009831015.1 Picea engelmannii
AAAAAGGCTTTATTCTTGATGTAACAATCGTGCCATGCCTTATGCCTAGCCTTTTCAATTGTTTGATGGAAATTGGCTAATAATAGGGTTTCCTCTAAGTGAAATCAAATCTATTTTTCATTCCACAAGTGACCCCTTCTCAAACATATGGGTAGAATAAGAAATAAGCACACTAGGAATTCAAAATTCGTTTGGGATCATAATTTCTAATCCATAAACCAACTAAAATAGAGTCTTTTTGGTCAATTTCTTGGTTGTAGTTTTGTTTAGAGGATTGTTGGCCCAATCATCCTAAGTTGCTAAGCATACCTTGGTCAACACATACATTCTTAGATTTTATTGAAGGCTTATGCATGATATGGGTTACTCTTATGATGTTGGATCATGTAATCCAAAGTGAGAGTTATGATCATGGTACTAAAAAAGTCACATCCCAAATCAGTAGTCAAATTCCCAAGACAGTGAAATTTGGTAATGATCTATTTAAAGATGAAATAGATTGTGGAATTGGTAGAGAAATATTTAGTAGTTGTTTCCTATGCCCACCTAGTGATATAGACGATTGCAATAATGATATAATGTTCTCTAGAATGCCTTACTAGTGGGTTAATGGGTCCCATGAAGTCAACAACTCATTTATCAAATGGTTGGAGTGCCCTAATTGGGTGTAGGGGAAACTTGTCCCTACTTGATGGTTTTCGATTCCTCTAGCAAACATCACAACTCTTTTGGCACTCCTTTGCATCCTTAAATATAGTAGGCCACCAAAGGCTAACCTGTAAGATCTTATAAGATGGTACTTTACCCCCATAATGGCCTCTCACAACTCCATGATGGCATTTCCAAATTATATATGGTTGTTCATGGTCCAAAAAATAACCCCTAAGTATCTCATCACTCTTAAGCTTATACACTTGATTAGATATTAACTCATAACATGCAGCTTTGGAAACCAAGTGTTTATTTTGAGTTGTGAAATACTCTATAGACAATGCACGAATGGTTAAGAACAATGCAATCTCCTCGATGTAATCAAGCCTCTACCTGAAATAAATCCGCATATGGCAATTAATCATCTACCACACCACCTAATTTACCAAACTCAATTATTTTCCAATGATTGGGACCCACATGATGTTTTATTAGCTTCACTGTAACCTCAAAATTAAACTCTTAAAATAATAACATCCATATGTATATTCTACCTTCTAAGACAATCTTATTAACCAAGTACTTCGATGTTAAGTGATCCATGAAGAACTTAAAGTGACCTCCAAAGAAGTAATGGTAAAAATTCTACGAGGCATACACCATATCCAACCCTTTAAATTTTGTCATTGTATAGTTGCACTCAATCTACGACATTTCTGCCAACAAAATATATGGGGTTATACATATCTCCTTCCTTTGTATATCTGAGGACTGCACCTAGGGAAATTTTGGAGGCATCAATGTGTACATGAAACATCGTGGACCAATTAGGAAAAACTAAAATTGAAGCATTGACCAACTTCTAATTTAATATGGTGAATGAAGCTTCACATTTTGTAGTCTAATGGAAGGCTTACGACTTCTTCAACAATTTCTCCATTGGTTCTATAATAGAGGCATAGTTACAAGAAACCTCTTATAGTCCTCTCTATGACCCAAAGTGAAGTGCAACATTCAAACACTAGTTAAGGTAGGTATATTGACAATCACAACAATTTTGGTAATGTTTACTAAGACTCCATCCTTGCATACTATATTCCCCAACAATGTGCCAAATTGTATGCACAAGACACACTTTTTTAGGTTTAAAGATATCTATAGCTATATGCAACGTTCAAACATCAAATTTAGCATGGCTATGTTATATTTAGTAGCCCATACACAATCTAATAATCCAAGTAAACTTCCACAAATTTATGAATATAATCCCTAAAGGTTGAAATAACTATCTGAGAAAATATAGCAAGAGCATTCTTGAGGCCAAAAGATTATATTGTAAGCAAAGTATCCCCACTTGGTGATGAATTTGGTATTCTTCTTATATTCTTATGAAATCATCATCTTGTGGTAACCAAAAAATCCATGTGTAAAGCACTAGGCTTCCTTACCAATAACTTGACCTAATACCTCATTGTTGAAAAGGGTTGGAAAGGGATTGTGTACACATGCTACATTAAGGCCCTTAATATCTTCAATATCATTCTTATACTATATTACAATGGGGCTAATTCACTTAGGTTCATCTAGTAGAAAAATTAGATCCACTGCCAACATTTGATCAATCTACTTATTAACTTTTTTTCTTGAAACAAGTGTTTAGGTAGTATGGTCATTATTTGATCGACTTGGCATCTACCTAAAACTCAATCTTCATTTCCCCTAGTTCCCCTTTAATTACCTTCATCTATTTAAAACTCTATAAGAATATATCTGCATATTCCTTTGGTAATGTTGCAACATCTAGCATGGTTTTCTCATCCTAATAGTCTCCCACAAAATCTATTTTGGGTCGCTCCTCTATCCCAATGTTAATCTTCCACAACTTTAAAGGATGAGGATATTCTTAGTTACTTATACCTTCTCCCTTCTCCTTTATATTCTTATAGCCTTAGGATTCTTGAAATGAGAGATGTTGAAAATCTTCTATATCATTTCCCTCTCCCCCATTATGTCCAACCTTTCTGCAACATAAGAGTTCTTCCCATCTATTTTGTTCTACCCTAGATTTGGCCAACTTATGATGTTGCAAACAAATCCCAAAGTTGAATTTTCTCCATAGTTGGTATGTAGAAAGAAGTTATTTGGTAACATGTAGGAAACTATGATCTTGGGGGTCTTTCTAGTCTAGGTGAGGAAGCACAAAAGTTCTCCTAAATCATTTCCCATTATTTAGTATATCACATACATTCTTTATGGTGATATTGTGCCCTTGAGATGGGTCCCATGGTGCACATAAACTTATGCACCCAATAGCCCTGATAATTTTGATCGTGTAATACTTCCTTAGATTCAATGTCAAAGGAGTGAGTGCTTCACCAACTAACCAACCTATCAGTGGTAGGGTTCACATAATATTATCTATTTCTCATGGTAAAATTATAGATACAGTCTAGCATATTGTCTTCAAAGGATTGGAATACTTTCCTTCTTCATATTAATGACAACATTATTGTCAAACACCCATTTTATTCCAAACAAGTCTCAATGGGGATGTTTCTTGTCAACTATCTCAATTAATTCAAAATCTATAATGGTTTTCATCCCCGATAGATCCACTTCAACATTTTCTAACCTCCTACTCAGAAGTATGTGATGGTTGAATTGTGAAATATACCATCCTAGGTTTTCCCATCATCTCCCATGAGTTCATGAGGAAAATGTCGACATATGAACCCATGTCCAACATTACATCCTTAGTGTCATACCCTGTGACTTGAACAACCAATCTGAATTCTTTTCTTTTTCAAACCTTCTTCTTTTTAATTTGGTGTTAACTTAGTTCAAGCAAGTGGGAATTAATGGGTATTGAATCCTATCAGACATAAGTCCAAAATTACCTGGTCAACTTTTCATCTTCCAAAAATTTAGCAAACAATTTGAACTATTCCTAGATAATTTTAACCAAAATCCCCTTGTCCTCAAGGACTGAAGGCCTTACACAACTCTATGCAATCCCTATTTTCATAGGAATGTGAACCCATGATCCAGTTGCTACTACTAGAGTTGTGGATGAGTGATTATTCTTTATCATTTCTACTACTTCCCAAAAGAATCCCTTCTATTTCACTACATCAAGCTTAAGTGCTCTCGGGTCAGCCTTATTAATACTTATTGGTTCTTGATTGTTATTATCTTCCCTTGTCTAAGTATCTCCTAGAGTAACTACACTTATAGTGGGGCCTACATCATCACAACCAACCTCAACTAAAAATTCACTAGGTTGGTTGTGTGATGTCTTGCTTGGGCTACCCCATTTCTCAATAAGTCATGGTAGTCTTTAGTCATGTGTCTAGTGGTTCCCTGGTAGCCACGCCTTGGCCACTGAGGGAGTGTGAAATATCAAGGGATACATCCTATGTAATCATAATTATAACACCAAATCAACTTATTCCCCCCACAAACTCTTCCACCTTGATGTTGGCCTCCTTGACCCTTAGATCTCTAACCTTGTGGTTAGGAGTTCTCTTCAACCCAAAACGTATCTTTCTCCATCCTCTCCTCCAAGTCTTGCAAAGCTTGATGATTTTTTTTTATGATGCATGTTAGTTTTTCAAAACTTGCAATGGGCATTCATAGGGATTGAGAAGTACTTTTGTAATATAGGGTATTATTGTGGATGACTCTCATTCCCTTTTTAAATCTTGCAGTACTCTCTTATCTATAGACCTTGAAAAGAGGTAACTATAGGCCCTTATACAACTCCTCTAGAATGTCTACCTAGGAAATTTCTAACTAGAGGGCCATGCACAACTCCTCTAATTAATGGTCATTCATTCTCATGATGTCCCTTCATCTTGTAACTAGTACACCATACATGCTCTCTTCCTACTTCCACTTAAGTCAACTCTCAGATCTTCTCTTTTAGTATTGCCAACTCAGTCTACAACTAGGTTAACTCAAGTATTGAGCTTGATGTAGCTACAAGGGTATTACAAGGTACCCTACAATGGATTCTATTATGATTTCTTGTTCCAATGCTTCCCTCTCAGTTGCAATCCTTTGTTGCCCTAAAGAAATCCTAGTCAAGGGGAGAAAACCCCCTATAAACCATTCCTTATTTTTTATGACATGCCTCTAATATTTGAACCAACTTATTAAATCCTAAAACCTTTGAGCATACTCCCACATGGTTTCTCCCACCATTTTCTTAATGTCTTTGAGTTCCACAATGCTCTATTGTTCAGATTTTGGTTGTTAGAACTTAATAATGAATTATTTCTTCAACTCATCTAATGTTAGAATCACCCCAGCTAATGTAATGTTCATAAACTTCATATACCATTGTAAGGCTCTACCTTATAGATTTGTCTAGAATTCTACCATCTTCGATCTTGAGGTAGTTCCCTTAACATCCAGATAACCTCACATAGGAACCAACATAGTTTTGTATCTTTTTCTCACTTCCCAAGAAACTCAAGTAACATTAATGTGGATCCCCCTTAAGTCCCTCCCATAGTATTATTATTATAATGAACAACCAGAGTGAAACCTCTAGGACTAGGTTGGACTCTAAAGTTATGACTTTAACTATGGAATGCATTACCACCCCCTTGATTTACTCCTAAATTATTTCCACCGTTATCATTATTCTAATTAGTGTGAGCGTTGTTTCCACATGATGTTCACTGGATATTATTAGAAACAAAACTATAACTAACAGAATTATTTAAAAGTACTTAATTCTTCAAAGGGACTTGGGGTGTGGTCATTGTCAAGTTGGCTCCACTATTGTTTGGTAGTATCACATCATCCTATGGTATCTTTGTTTATATATTTTCCTCAACAGGAAAAAGATGGTCATGGATGAGGAAAATCTTTTGGGAGATGAAGAACACCTTCCTTCGTTTTAGAGAGGTGGTTCTCCTCTACGTGAAGGATACACTCAACTAGTGTTCATCAAAGTGTAGTAAGGGTAATGCTAGGTAGCAAGACTCCCACGTAAGCTTGTAAACTCAAATATATTGACACTAATCTTGCATTATATAAGCTCCGAATTATTTATTCCTACCACATAATGGACCAAGTAGTTTTCAAACTAATCACATAATGTAAACGAGCATTCTTATATATATAAAGAGTGGATTGCTCAAACACATGCATTTTTCTCTCTCAAGGATAATGTAAGAAAACGAAACGACCATTATTTTCAAGAAGATGATAAACATAAAATAGGATGATTTTTGGCAAAGAATTTTAAAAGATTATTTCATTATTAATTAAAATAGGTTTGAACAAGCTCGTATGTTGAAGGTTTCACTCTATAAATGTCAATAAAGAAAAAACAATAAGATAATAATAATAATTAATTAATTAATAAAATTAATTTTTTAAATACAACTGTCATTTGAATTTGTAAGAGGCAATTTTATTTCTTAATATCTAAATCAAATTGGAAGTAGATTGTTTTGACACTATATTAACTTTTAGTTCTAAAATTTATAAATAGGTAGGAATATTTGAGGTTATCTAGACAAATAAAATGAAGTTGCTACAAAAAAAAACAAGTGCTACGTGGCAGCGTAGTCCTTGTCGGGTTGAATTGGGATAGTAAAAAGTAGCGGAGGCAGATGGAAACTGCAGCAGAGATGTGGCAAGCAGCATGAAGCACAGGTGGTATCCATGTAGTAAATGACACGTGGCCTCTAGAGCCCCATCTATTTTTTAAAAGTATATAATCTATTTTACTATGTTGAAAAATTCTGTTATGATGACATAAATATAAATGGAGATAAAAAAAATAAAAAAAAACAGTTTAATTTGAAATATATCAAAAAAGTTACATATTCCTAGAAATTTAAATGCAATATAAAAGGAGATAAAAAATAGTTTTATTTGAAATATATCAAAAAATAATATTGTCTGTTACATATTACTGGAAATTTCAATGCGTTTGTCATATAGACTGGGATTGGGGCTCCCGCGGACCATAAGAGAAATAGGTCTGTAGAAAGAAGAAGTGGGCGACGGTAGAGTGTAATACCTGAAAATAATAAATTGAAAGGTATCAATCTTTGGATAGACATTTCTATTTTAAAAGGTGGAATAACTGGGTTGATAAACAAAACCGGATGCAATCAGTAGACTTACTGTGATGGTACATATGACCCCTTTTTCTATTTGCTTGTTGATGCCTTTTCATTGATGTCATCGGCGACTGCTGAAATCGTGGCAACTGCCTGTTGCCTTTCGTCGGCGACCTGCTTCAATTCCCTTTCCAACCATTCTTCAATGTAGCTTTTCATTGGGGTGACGTTGATCTCATTCTGGATTTTTATGTTGAAAAGTGGCTTTTCTAATTCCCTGAAGTTGATAGAAAGATTATGCAGAGCCTGATCAATTTCCACATTCTGTACTAAATAGTCGACTAGCCATTCGTCGACGTCATCTTGACCATATTCAAGGATTCTATAAAACTTTTTCAAAGACAACGCCTTAAAAATATCAACTTGTTTATCGAAGTCTTGCTCAGTTAAGGGCAAGGAGTTGATGATTAAGTTGGGGTCTTGGAATTCGTTGGTCCTTCTGGCTAAGTTTATTCTGGACAACTTTGTGAATAATTTTTCTTTGTTTGATATGGCTTGTTCACATGACTGAACAATGAGATGCAAGTTCTTCACTTTTTCTTTCCAGCATGAATTTAATTGACCGATCCGGTTTTTGGATAAGAGATCTTGTTGTCTTTTTCTTGTTTCTGTCATGTTATTGACAATGGTGCCAAAAGGAAGGATCTTGTTTAAATATAAAAAAAAATCATCTTTTAAATCCACCTGTAAATGTCCAAGCAAATTATGTGCCCTTGTTTCTAAGGGAAGTCATGGTTTGCGATGTTTCCCACGCCTCAGTAACCAGTTGTTACAACCCTAAATTGCACCACACATGCTTACCTGGCATCAGGCCAACTCATATCCATTCTTTTCCAAAGCATTGTTGAACAACTCTTTCAAAATCCTCTTTTACAAAGGCCCATGCGCCCTAAGCCATTACTGCACGTGTGTACATGCTGACTGACCCAAAACAGCCTGCATGGACCGACAAAAGCATGAAAAAATAAAAGTTGTCAACGGAACAAAAAGCTATGGGTGAGTTAACTGAAACTCCCAGCCATGCATGGCTGAGGGTTCGTCCAAATACCTAGCTCCTTCTAGCCTATAAAAGAAGGGGTAGGGGTCCCATTTGAAAGAGGAAAAATATAGAAAAGAAACTCTGCCCATTTACGTATTCCCATTGTCCCAACCCTTTAGCCTTTCCTTATGCCAAAGGAGATTCAAAGCAAAGCAGTTGGAGGACAGAAGAAGAGGAGCCCAGGATCAAGTTCAAGGAGCGGTGGTCGGTCTCAACTTTTGTAAGTTGACTCATTCAAAGTAATAAAGAAAGTGTTTTTCCCGTCCCAATTCATGAACTTTTTATGGTTTGATTAGTTTTTGTTTGGACTTCTAACCCGTTAGTATATAAGTAGTATGCATGCATAGTTGTTGCTTGTCTTGGATGCAGGTCAGCTTTGGAAGGAGTATTGTGAACAAGTAATCAAGCACAATGGAGGATCGATATCAAACGCTGGGAACGAGGTAGGTTGATATTTCCATGCATTTACTAAGAAAAGGGGATTTAAATCTAGGGATGAAGGTAGAAAGTGATTTCTAATCGGTCATATCTGCATGCAAAGTCTGAACTCTATTTGCTAGTCCGTAGGGTGTTTTTCCCCAACAACAGAATTGGCGACCATACTGGGGAGACTCTCTAGGGTTCCTGGAATTTTATTTAGTTTTTGGGTAGTTTAAAGACTAGTTTTTCTTGCCTGTCTTTTCTTTTCGTTTCTGTAAAGTCTGAGCTAGCAGGGAGTCTAGTTTTCCATACCAGCTTTCCCTAACTTTTGCTTGACTGTGTTTTTCAGGACCCACAGAGGTACACACGGCCTACACAAGGTCTGTACGCGTGTACCCGCACCCTATCCTCTTACAGCCCGCGTGTGAATGCTAGTTGTAGAGGTAGAAGTAGCGTGTAGAGTTCAGAGAACCTCAGAGGCAGTCATCCTCTTCTCTGTCAGAATCACACATTCTCAGGGGGTTTTCTGGAATTCTATCTAATTCTTGCTTGCTAACAGTCATATCTCATATTGTTTGTTGCCTTATTATTTTTTCCTTGCATTATTTGTTTTTCTGTTAGAAAGAGTGTCAAAGCCTTCAAGGGATCCTGGTTATCAATATCAGTGGTCTCTTCCTGGTTTGGTCTATCTGTTTCCATTTTTTTCTCAAAGTTTAGATATACACGCGACCTGTACAAGGTCAGCCCGCGTGTACACACACTCTGTCTATATTTAGCGTGTGTTCGCACGTGTGCTATTAAAGTGACAGTTGCGTGCTTGTACATAATACTTTTTGTTGAGGGTAAGGCAGTCATCCTTTCCCTTGATAAGAATTATTCCTCTCAAGTGTTCGAATCTCTGTGTGAGCAGTCAGTAGCTTAGGATTAATCTTACCCTTAGCTTGTTTTTTCTCATTTAAAACATTGTCAGAAAAATAAAAATAAAAATTTACGGTTTTTAGACAAGTGTGAGAGTCATTGTTTTTACAATTGCTATTGTGTGATTTGTTAATCTGATTCTTTGCAATCTGCGATTAGGCCAGAATTGTTTTTCTTGGTTTTTTCTTGTCGGTATTTTTCCTTTCTCGCTTTACTAGCATTTAAAATAAAATAAAATAAAATCTTTTCATTTTCTTGTTTGGTTGAACAGTGTGTTTCTGCATTATTAGGCCAGGGAAAAGTCTTTTATTTCATAATTTTTTGCAGTTCACTTAGATCATAAGTATCTCGTAGTCGAGTGAAATTCCTTTTAGTTTGTTGTCCAAAATCTTAGAAAAGTTCAAAAATATTTCTTTTGAAAAGTTGTTGAAATTTTGCATTCAGTAAAAGTTTTGTTTCCATCTTTTGTATTCATTTTTTGCTTTCGTCTTTTACACATCATCAATTTCACCCTCATACCCCTTGACGTAAGACAAAGCCATAAAATTAATGCTAAATTTAAAATCTACTAGACTTTTATGTTTGTAGGGTTCACAAATGATCCGTCAGGATTTTTCGAATGACTTGTGGTTGAGTTTTTATTTGCATGCATTAATTAACCATTGAGAAACTTAGCGAAAGAACGAGAAAAGAAAAGGAATTATACAGCCATATAAATATATTCAGATCTGAAATGCAATGAAATACAGCAAACCATAATACACAGGTTGATAACGGAGTTCGGCACAACTTTGCCTACGTCTCCGGGCCTTTTCTCTGTGGGGGAGGCTTCTTTATTTCTGTTCGAAAGCTCGATAGTACATCGTTGCAATTCCGAATGGCTACAAGACTGATCTGGTCATGTTTGCCCATATCTCTGGAACCATGCACAAAAAATGGCACGCGAAACGGACGTTCGTAGCTCTCAGAAATGGTCTGACATCATCTCCTCCTCAACGGCTTCCCTGCCTCAAACTGGCTTTGACTTGGCTTCTCCTCAGCATCTCTGCTCTGAATGCTCTCCAAAAGCTGTCCCTATGGCCTCAAAATGGCCTTGGTTATATAGCTGGGAAGTTAGTTGTCCATCTCCAACTTCCTCCACGAATTTAGGCTTCAAAACTGCCCA
>ML782982.1:181813-205958 GCA_009831015.1 Picea engelmannii
TCCTCTTCACTTTTTCCTTTTGAAGAATTACCCAAAACTGGTCGCTTCCGTTCCAAGTAATCTTCGTACAAAACTTGCACCATCTCCGACATGGCAAAGAATGTTTTCCGGAACTCTTTCTCATCCTGAGAAATCCCTTCTTCCGATGCCATCTTCTCGTTGTGAGAAGATCTTTTTCTCAATCCAATTAATGGATTCTCTGCAACAAGCTCGCCTTCACCACACTGTAGCTTTTCCCTGGTTAACATGCAAAACTCAAATCCAAACGTCAACTAGCTCTGATACCACTTGATCCGTCAGGATTTTTCGAATGACTTATGGTTGAGTTTCTATTTGCATGCATTAATTAACCATTGAGAAAATTAGCGAAAGAACGAGAAAAGAAAAGGAATTATACAGTCATATAAATGTATACATATCTGAAATGCAATGAAAGACAGCAAACCATAATACACAGGTTGATAACGGAGTTCGGCACAACTTTGCCTACGTCTCCGAGCCTTTTCTCTGTGGGGGAGGCTTCTTTATTTCTGTTCGAAAGCTTGATAGTACATCGTTGCAATGACGAATGGCTACAAGATTGATCTGGTCATGTTCGCCCAGATCTCTGGAACCATGCACAAAAAAACGGCACACGAAACGGACGTCCGGAGCTCTCAGAAATGGTCCGACAACATCTCCTCCTCAACGGCTTCCCTGCCTCAAACTGGCTTTGACTTGGCTTCTCCTCAGCATCTCTGCTCTGAATGCTCTCCAAAAGCTGTCCCTATGGCCTCAAAATGGCCTTGGTTATATAGCTTGGAAGTTAGTTGTCCTTCTCCAACTTCCTCCACGAATTTAGGCTTCAAAACTGCCCAATAACCCCCAAAAATGGATTAATTACATTAAAAATGGTTACTTAATAACTAAAAACCAAAAGTTAGGTATAAAACCCACTTTGTAACCATAATTCGGGCATAAGCCCCTTAGCCTTGGGCGCGTGCCCCTTTGGAACGGTCATATGAATTCAATATGGCCAAGCGCTAGCCTAAAAGGCTGAGTGTTGGCCCCTTTATGCGCCATAATACTACCATATAATAATTTTATGTTGTGGGTTTTAATATTGAAATAGTTTAGGTGCATTGGTAAAAGACTAATGTGAAGGCACTTAGGCTTAGTGGTTGGTCATGGGTTCAAAACCCATGGACCCCAAAAAATTTTGAAACCTGCCACTTTGACTTTGACTGGGTGCCACGTGGCTGCCCATGACTGGGCCATGTGGCACTTTCCCATTCGACGGACAAATGCCACTTGTCAACCATTGACTGGTCCAGTTGCCTGCCACATGTCTGCCCTGTCAGCAAACCTGCCCAATCACCATCAGCCAGAGAGTGACACGTCATCTACTGCACAGTCAGCATGCTGATGTCAGCGTTGACTTTTTGACCAGTTGACCTTTGACTTTTTCCCTGTTTGGGCTTCCGATCAGAACGCGATAACTTTCGCATACGGAGGCCGTTTGACAAAGTAAATATACCGCTGGAATCGGGAAGATGAGACGGACACAATGGAGTTGGTTTCGTCGGATTCTGAGCACTTTCATTTTTTAGCCTTTTTCAAGCCCTGTCAGGCTTCCGAATCCGATTTCGGATTAACAAACTAGTTCAGGACTAGGGCCTTGGATTAGGTTGGAGAGGAAACTCTTCAAGGACATTCAAAATCAAACATTGGAGTCTGAGATAGGGAGTGTCTAATTCCAGTTTCATGAAAGTTATTCGGGACCCCCCTCTAACACAAGGGATAAACACGAGGTCGCGTGCGGAAAGGTAGTAGAGATAACCCCTCCAAAGCTGGACCAATCGTAGTGGAGAACACATATAGAGGGCTTGTTTTGGAATTCCATCATTTTCATTTTCCACGGGGCTTCGTGGGTCTTTAATCCGTTCGAGGTCCTCAGTTGCCTTCCAGACCATTTGCTCTCGATACCCTTGACAGGTTTTGGGCTCAATACCCTGCTCATTGTGGTCTACCCGACTTTCGACTGTACCCGCCTGGTGATTGTTCGCGTGTTGGCAGCCTAGTTGCCAATCTTTGTTAGGGACATACACAGGTGACTGCGAGGGTATACCATGATACCTAGGATAGACATCGGACCACGCTTTGCAGAGTATACCCGGAGGGTGCTTCCGTGTTCGAGTTGCACTTGCACCGGTAAGTTGCTCTAGTGTTGGTTGTTGTAATTGTTCTTCCAATTAATTTAGTGTTTGTTTGTCTTATCTTCTAGGGATTCTTTTGTAGTGGGTGTTACTTTTGAGCATTTAGACTACCTTAGAGTGTCTTGGATCTTCTCACACAGTGGAGGATCCCGAGCTCCGTCGGTCAAGAAGGCTTCTTGGCCTCCCGTCGGTTACACTAGAGCCACCCCCGCCACCATTAAGGCGGAAGCTAGACCAACAAGGGTCTTTTGAAGCGACCGGGTTACAAACCATTGTGCCCGAACAACCCCCGGAGGAATCGACCGTTTTGGACCTTGAAACAACCGCTCTTGCCTCGGTTGAAACCCCAACCACTAATTTCTTGGCACCTTTTATTGTACCAATTCAATTTCACAAGCACCTGACAGTGTCGCACACAGCAATGGAAATGAATGTTGTTACTCCTTTTGGGACTTCTTCAATTCCCACCACGATTGTCACCACAGGAGAGCTTTCATCTCCTAACCCACCTTCATCGGTCTGAGCCACCATGGTCTCGACCACAACTACTTCACACAATGGTCCGAACCCATCTTTGGCGGCGGCCACAACCCCATTCACACCAAGTGCGACAGGCCCTCCGTTCTCATACAAGATGCCTAGTTCGGGTACAAGTCATGTACTTTCCTACTCCACTTTACAGACTTTGGGTCTAGGGGTAGGGAGCTCTAGCGCTCCTCTGTAAGGTCACATGGGGGGCACTCCTGTCCCTTTTAATTATTTTCCTTATGGAGGAGGTCATATCCCTCCTTCGTCCCCTTCACTTGGTGGCTTGCATCAGCAATCCGTCGAGCAACCTACACACAATAGTTTATTTGGAGCAAGGATTCAAGGACCACCTTCGCATAGTATGTCGGTAGGTTCGACATTGTTTTCTTGGAACGTAACGTTTGGTAACAACACCTTCTCATCAGTCGTTTTCTCGACTGGGGGCAACCCCATTTTTGGACAATCTACTTATGTGCAGGGTACTATTCCTGCACAAGGGGAAAACCTAGCAGGACCTTGGAATTCAAGGCAAGGATCTGTTCCCTCCTCTGGAATGTCGATCTGGGGTAATTCTTTCCACAATCAATGGAACCCCGGACAAACTACTATGCTTATCCCCATGGGACTGGCATGGGGTAATCCTTCCCAAAGTCCTTCGAATACAATGCATGCCCAACAATCTATGTCCTATTTGGGAAATTAGCCGATGATGTCTCCACATATGCAAAATCCTTATGCTGGCTAGGGCCATGGTTTCTACTAGAATCTGGGCCAGCAACCAAATGTTTCCTGGCAACCTGGTGCCAGTCAAACTCCAGGTCCTCTTTTCCCAGGTTATCAGCAGCAACCCAAACTACCATTCCTGGCGACTTTACACTTGCCAGATTTGACAAGGTTATTGAATGACCCTATTTGTCACGATCCGCGTTGGCCTCCTATGCTGATGAAGTTGCCTTCGAACATTCCAAAGTTCAAATCCAAGCCCAATGAAGATCCAGGAGATCATGTGACTACCTTTCATATTTGGTGCTCATCTAACTCATTGAAAGATGACTCCGTACAGTTGTGATTGTTTCACCATACTCTCATTGGGAGTGCCGTGAAATGGTACATTGAGCTCGATCGCTCAAGATACTCTTCTTTTGGCCAACTGGCGATGGCTTTCCTTAACCATTTCCGGTTACCTGTGAGATACAACATTGGCACAGAGCTACTCGCTAATTTTGAACAGACAACAGTGGACCATATCTCTGATCACATCCAAGAATGGAGACGCCGGAAGAGTTTAATCAAGGTACCAGTTCCACCAGCATTCCTGCTTGAGTGGTTCCTTAAGTCTTTGGTCCCACAGTTATCCAAAGACATTGCGATGTCAGGAGTTTTCTCTGAAGAAGACGCCATCATGAGGGCTCAACAGTTTGAGATCATCTATTCTCAGTCCGGTTTATTATACAACATCTTTCCAGATGTGCCACGTTCAATACTGGATAAAACTAGACAGAGAGCTGGACCACATGCCGATGGTATTGTCGGTTCAGCACAAACCAAGCCCGCTAAGAAATTGACAAAGCAGTTGCAGCAGTTATCCATACAACACACAGCGGCCAGCCAAACTACTGCTTTGCCTGCTCCCCCTACCAAAACGTCGAAAGTACACACTGTGCAGTCGACTAACCCAAAGGCCACTCAGCAGCCTAAAGGGAAGAAAAAACAACGAAAGAAGGGTAAGGGGGATAAAAAACCCAACGATAATGCTGGCGGGGACAACACTGAAAAACGGAAGGTGAGGTATCCTTGCAACTTGTGCGCGGAAGACCACCCGACCCATCCATGCCCTCGACTCGCAGAGGCCCAAAAATTTGTCACGCAGCAACAGCAGGCGGTGTTGACGAACCCATTTCAACATGGGCAAAATCTAACTCAAGACTCTGCAAGCACAGAAGGGGGCAGCCAAGAAACCTGCCCGCCTTCGAACAACCCCTCATCCACGAACGTTTATATGGTTAGGGGTGATGCTTTCATATCGACTAGAGTGCACAATTATAGTAAACCAAGCGCTTCTGAGAAGGGTAAAGAAGTTGACCTCCCATTTCTTCCTCTACAGATTGAGAAGACGTTGGGAGAAACAATGACATGCATTCCAAAAGGTGCATTTAAAAAAGCTTCTCATAACCCAAATGCAAGGGCCGCCCAGAACTACTCTGTGGTGGAAGATTTATCACAAACCCCTTGTGCGATGTCGACTTTGGAGGTCCTCCAAAGATGCCCTGCTTAGAGGAAATCCTTGTTAACCGCATTGGGCTCAACTGAGACTTGTAATCTAGGTACCATCATGTTAGATACAACTGACTTAAAACCTCATCTACCTTACCACGTAGCATTTCAGATAGTAGTGGCTTACCCCACAAAAACTTATACACGGAATATCTTCCGCACGGTGGTCGACGAGGGCGCCTCGACATGCGTTATGTCGTTGGCATGTTGGAAGGCCATTGGCCAGCCCGTTTTGTCTCCATCACCTACTCTCCTCACTGCTTTAGACGGTCGTTTGTTCTGAACACATGGCATCGTTCCTTCTTTCCCCATGCAGTTAGGAGGGAAAACTGTGTGTGTCGAAGTAGAGGTAGTTGATGCTCCCCTCGACTATAACCTCTTGTTAGGACGGAGTTGGACTTATGCTATGCAAGTTGTGGTATCCTGACCCAGCTTTGGGGGCATCCACGGTCCCGATGATTGATAATCCTCAACCAGGTGTAGTTAACGTAATAGTTGGTTTGTGCCCATCCTTGATGGGTACCTTCGATTACCCACCTTCTCACGGTGATATCAAATTTATATCTAATCACCATAAGGTTGAGATTTTTCAAGTTTCATCGTTCCGCACGACTTACTTCGAGGATCCATGGATTCTTCCTTCCCCATCGGCCACGATGGATGAGATAGGGCACCCAAGCATGTCCATTCCCTTGTTTGCAACTGAAGTAGCATACTCTTTAGTCCAGCAATCTTCAGCTAACACTGATCTGACTCCTGCACAAGAGTTAGATCCACTTCTAGAGCCTATTTGGGCTCAGGGTTCTCTCGCTAACGTCAATTCGTTAGACTTAGTCTTTCCTTCTGATGAAGCAGTAATCGAAGCAATGACTAGTTCGGACAAACCTTGGGAAGATCTTCATCACAGATCATATTTTCTCCCAGAGTTAAGATGAATCGAAGCAGGAGAGTTCACCGTGACCATGACGGGAGATCAGTTGTGTCCTATTAATCTCTTAGCTACACATGAAATTTATGCGGAGGGAAATATGGCAACTATCGTTGAAACTATACCAATCAACATCTCCCGAAACCCTGACGTCATGGAGAACGTCTTCGTCAGAGCGGATTGCTCCCCCGAAGAGATTCCAATCTACATGGATCTTTTCAAAGAATTCAGCGACGTTTTTTCCTGGTCTTATGAGGAAATGCCAGGAATCGATCCAAAAATAGTTGAACATGAAATCACAACGTATCCTTATGCCAACCGTGTTCGACGGAAGCTTCGTCCAGTTAATCCTAAGAAAGCAGCAGCCATCAAGATTGAGGTTGAGAAATTGCTAAAGGAAGGTTTTATCTATCCTATCCATTTGACTCAATGGGTGTCAAATCCTATGCCGGTCAATAAAAAACAAGCCATGTCCCAAAGATAATTTTCCAACACCATTCATTGACCAAATCATTGATGAATGTGTTGGTTGCGAAACCTTTTCTTTCATGGACGGTTTTTCGAGATATAATCAAATCCAAATCAAACTCGAAGACCAACACAAAATAGCATTCATTTGTCCGTGGGGTACATTCGCATATCATAAGATGCCTTTTGGCCTTAAAAATGTTGGAGCCACATTCCAGCGGACCATGTCTTTTTCTTTTCATGACCTCAAGCTTATAGTCGAGGCCTACCTAGATGATTTAGCATCCTGATCTTGCAAGAGAATAGATCATCCCACACACCTTAGACTAATCTTTGAATGTTGTCACTACTTTAGGATTCGCTTGAATCTAAACAAGTGCATCTTATGCGTAACGTCAGGACGTTTGTTAGGTTTCATCATATCAACAACAAGGATCATAGTTGATCCTCTCAAGGTGGAGGCAATAATCCAGTTTCCCCCCCCACGCACAATCCTTCAACTTCAGAGTCTACAAGGCAAGGCGAACTTTTTACGATGCTTCATCGCCAACTATGTCGAAATCACTAAGGGCTTTATGCGCTTACTGAAGAAAGACGTTCCTTTTTACTGGGACGAAGTCACTCAATGCTCTTTCGACACATTAAAACACGCCCTCACAACTGCACCTCTGCTACAGCCACCTAACTATAACAAAGATTTCTTATTATATCTTGTTGCCGCAGAGTCAACCATTTCCATGGTTTTAGTTCAAGAAGATGATTTTTTCTCAGAATACGTGATCTATTACCTGAGCCAAGGCCTCATAGGACCGGAACTCAATTATTCTCATATTGAAAAACTTGCGTTGGCAACAGTTCATGTTGTTCAACGGTTCCGTCATTATGTTCTGTTTCGCAAGACCACCGTCATTGTTGTCGTGAATCCATTCCAATACATGTTGACACAACGGGTTATAAGCGGAAAAATCAGTAGATGGATAGTCATCCTCCAGGAATTTGACTTAGACTTTGTTTCAGCAAAGTCCAAAAAGTCATTGGTCTTCGCAGAGCTTATTCCGGAACTTCCGGTTGAGTCAGGTGACGTTGTGCCTGAAGAATCGCCTATCTGGGGAGATATGTTTTTGATCACATCTTCAGATCCCTGGTACGGAGATATACTTATCTATCTCCAGACTTTGAAGTGCCCCACTTCTGCTTCTCGTGATGAGCGTCGACGTATACGCCATTAAGCTAAGAATTATCTCATACTCAATGATACGTTGTATCAGAGAGGGGTAGACTACATCTTATGTCGACGCCTCACACATGAAGAGGCAGTCATCGTGCTCAACGATTTCCATATCGGAGCTTGTGGCGGTCATTTTTCTGGGTTGGAAACATCCCAAAAGATTCTACGAGCAGGTTACTTATGGTCGACACTTATCAAAGATTGTATAGAATCGATCAAGAAGTGCCATCCGTGCCAAGTCTTCTCTCGGAAGATGAGGGCACATACCGCTCCTATGTTTCATGTCATCACAGTTGGTCCCTTCACCAAGTGTGGGATTGATTACACTACTTGCAACCCCCCGTCAGTAAGGGGGCACTGCTATATCATCATAGTTGTAGACTACTTTACTAAGTGGGTCGAAGCTATGCCAACATTTAAAGATGATGGAGAGACTGCAACTCTCTTCTTATTTAACCAGATCATAGCAAGGTTCGGCATCCCGAGAAAGATTGTTACTGACCATGGGAGTCACTTCCATAACCAAATGATGACCGAATTAACATCAAAGCTTGGGTTACGGCAAGAGAATTCATCACCCTACTACCCCTAAGCCAATGGGCAGGTGGAAGCTATAAACAAAACTCTTAAGACTATTCTACAACGAATTATCAACTCAGCAAAGTCAAATTGGCATTTGATGTTATACTCGACATTATGGGCTTACCGAACATTTGTTAAGACTGCAACCGGTTTCTCACCTTTTCAACTCGTTTACGGGCTGGAGGCAGTCTTGCCCATCGAATGTCAAATCCCATCTCTAAAATTAGCAATACAATTATTGCCAGACACTTCTCCACTTGAAGAACGGTTAGTACACCTTGAGCAGCGTTGTGATGCGGCCCTGGCCAACGAGGCTCACAAACATAAGGTCAAGTGTCAGTATGATAGGTTCGTTCGTCCTCAGATTTTCTCTGAAGGCGACCTTGTCCTGGCCTATGACCAAGATAAGGACCCCCTGGGGGTAGGAAAATTCAAACCCATGTGGTTCGGACCCTTCATAATAAAAGAGGTGTTAAAAAAGGGCGCTTATCGTTTGGTTGATTTTGAAGGGAATGCTTTGGTGGAGCCTAGAAATGGGCTCTACCTCAAGAAGTATTACTCATAGGCAGGTCACTGTGGGTAACTTTTTGTAACATATTTATAGTCTTTGTACTATTGCTCTTTAGTTTCTTTTAAGTGTTATGGACATGTCATTGATGTTATCTTTCGTCAATATGGCATATGTCAAGTGATTCTGAGGTGTTCGTTGGGTATGCAGACAGTGCTAGTTGGCACACTCAGAGGCTTGCCTTCGCAACTTGGGTAATATTTACACCTCAGGGCTAGTTGTTATCTTCCGGAGGTATATGCTTAGGTGACACCACAAATAATGTCGATGAGTATAGTGCAGTTATTGAGTTTCTTCGTGATGCCTTGTCATTGGGTATCTCTCATCTCTGGGTCTATCTCGACGCTCAACTGGTTGTGTCTCAGCTAAACAGAGTATACCGGGTTCATGATCCAGCCTTACACCAACGATTCCTTAGGGTACGTCTCTTAGAACAAAACTTTGATTATATTACATATTTTCATTTTCCTAAGAGATTAAACCAAATTACAGATACTCTAGCTAATCAAATTTTAGATTGGCATCTTGCACACATATGAAAGAACATTGACATAAGCATGTAAATACATTTTTGCACATGTGATCCATAAGACACAAAAGATAAAAAAAAACCATATATAACATCATAAAATAACCAGAGTACATAGATGGACGCAAGCGCCTCAAAAATGGGACTAATAACGAGTCACAGGGCTTATGCCCTCAAAAAATATATACAAGTAGTGCTTATGGCACATAAAAAGTCTAAATAGGTTCAGGGCCTATGGGCTCTGTTATAATATTCCACAGCATGGGCTAAACTCCTAAACAATCAGACCCACGTCCGAGGTGCCCCCACTACATGAGGCTGCATGGATGGCGGAAGGTCCTCTATCTCTGCCATCGGGACTGTGCGAGTGAGTGCAGTGAAGTTCCACTCAACTCGTCTAAGGACCCTCTCAGCCTCCCCGACTGGGAGGTTCCCTGCTACTGCTGGTCCCCCAGCGGCGGCAATTGCGGCTTCTGGACGAGGACGACGCCTGTTCCGTGCATAATCGGTAGGTCGCACGGATCCCACATCTGCATGCAACAAACGTATACCCATCAAATACTCTGGCATATAAAAAAATGATATATATAACAAAAACGACATAAAAATTACATATGCAAACAAAAAAAAACTACAAAGGTGGAGAGTTACCCATCTCCCCTCGCTCCTCACCAGGAAGCACGAGTATCTCAGGATCTCTAGAAAAATCTATCCCTACATATGGGTAATCCTCGATCATAGGGATCTGTCGTGACAACAACGCAAAGAAGTCATCATTGAAGGACTCATTGGTCCTTCCACCACCTTTTCGCGGCAGTAATATTGCCCATCTACATATAGCAGGAAAAGAGGCCTGATGTCCTTCTACCACTTCTCGAGGACTAAAGCTCGGAACTCTCTCAAAGAAGAATGAATAAAAAATCATCCCGAACCTGAAATTCCTCTGTGTCCACTAACGGAAATCTGTCAATTGCCTCTTCATACACTCTAGTAGTGTGGTACTCCAGTCAAAAATCTATGCATTCAAGCACTGGATAGCACAGTTCATATGTGCGCGAGACGCCTGCTGCAAGGTTGCGGAACTGGTAATCTGCCCAATCAAAAATAATATCGCCTGCAGCGATAGGTTAGTGATCTTACTGATGGGCACCTGCGAGCTCAAACGATTATTCCCAGCCTCACAGTGCAGGGCTATCAAGTCTGATATATTAAGCGGCCCCACTGGAAACGTCCTGAAATTGACAGGTTCCCCTCTCCTTGAGAGGCCAGTCAAAAAATAGATATCCTCGATGGTGGGCACCAGTGATTTCCCCTCTAGCATAAAGGCCTTTGCATCAGGGTGCCAATAGTCAATCAATGCATTCAATAGCCTCAGTTGCGCTCGCATAAATGGACACAGGAATAACTTCAGCAAACCACATTGCATCAATGCGGCCACGACATTCGGATCTCCCGCAACCAACTCACTGATTGCTTCATGCTCCCTTTCCCTCCAATAGACATACATCCTACCAAAACAACCAAGTTCAGGAGGGTCGGTGCTTTCTCTTTAGTTCATTTTTACAATAAAAGGGGGTCCACGCGTGTTGTCGAGGTGACAGTCGCATGTACACGCGGGCAGGCTTTACTCTGCCTAAGTGTACACGCAGCCTGTCCAGAGACAACCTGTGTGGACATAGGGCCGACCTTTTAAAGGTCGACGCCCACCCAAAAATGAAATCAAATGCAAAATTAAAGAATTGACTAGCTATATAGGGGAGTTTGTACTTACTTGGTCCAAGCGGAAGTTCGTTTCGTCCACTGTAGCTCCCGAAATCACCATTTTTATCAAAGGGGTCTTTTGGCTCCAGAGTCAATTTCCAAATCAACAATGGTGATAATGAGCTGCCAGCTTCTATTTATAGAGTTTTTGGCCTCTTTTTGTCACTTTTTTGGCCTCCCTTATCAGTTTCTTTATACCAAAAACCATTTAGAGTGATTCAGGAGTTATATGGGAGGGTTTTAATAGAGTATTGGGACACTTTTTTTTGAGTTTTGAGAAAATTTTGACGGTCCATGAAATTTTTTCCAAGAATCAACTTGAGCATATAGGTTAGGTTACTACCCTGACTTTTGTGTCTTGTTGTCTTTTTCCTCTGCCATAGGATCGATCCCATCAGGTTGTAACACAGAACCGTCATATCTGTTTTAGAAGTGTTGCAACTTGGCAGTAGAGCTTACCAGAACATGGATGCCCTAGGTAGGTCCTGGTTGCATTATAGTGTCCATGCCGTCTCTAACACACTGTAGGCTCAGGAGTCCTTATAGTCTTTCCTGAATATGAGTTTAAGCCTCATTTGCATGATTCTTCTTCGCTCTTGATCTCACCCTCAGGACTCCCAAAAAACTTAACGGGTCTCCTTTTAAGCCCTTTTCAGACCTGCTAAACATGAAAAGATTGTCAAGTGATCTTGTGGCCTTTCACGCTTGTTAAAATGAAATTTGAAGTCATGTCTGTCTGGCGGTAGTTTACCCCTTTTTCGGTCTGGGCGGTCAACTGTACGAACAAAGGTTTACTTTATGGAACTTTCGTTCTTTAGAAGAGTACTCTCAGGTATAATTTTATCCCTTTTCGGGCCTGAGGGACTAAATTTACGAAAAAGAAACCTGGAGTCCATAGTTAAGCTCTTTTCAGACTCTCTAAAATTGAAAAGATCGCTAAGTGACCTTATTCTTTCACACTCGTTAAATTGGTCCAAAAGAATCTTCCTGACGGAGTCCATAGTTAAGCTTTTTTCAGACTCCTTAAAAATAAAAAAATGGCCGAGTGATCTTGTCCTTGTCACACTCGTTAAAATGGTTTTGAATCGACGTCTAATCGGTGCTAGTTTACCCTTTTTCGAACCGAATAGACTATCTTCGAAAAAGGTACCCCAATGGAGTCTCCTTTTATGTTTTTTCAGACTCTCTAAATATGAAAAACCATCGAGCTTACCTCCTTTGGGCTCGTTAAACTTGCATCGAAGGACGTTACCATTGTGTGTTTTATTAACTGCATTTGCATACCTTATACACCAGCCTTGTGACAGTTTTCTTCTGCGTCTAAACACCTTTGGCATCAGAGGATTTTTCCCGAGTATCATTCTACTAGAACATTAGTCTTGTCCTTGTGCCTTGAACTTGTATGTTTGCAACACTCGTTCCTCCCTTGTAACGTAATATTCCTTTATTCTTTTTCCACAAATATTGAAAAGAACAAAAAAATCAAATATACCCCAAAAAGAGGAAAGGAAAAGTATTTTCTTTATTGGCAGCATAATGAGTCGCCCTTGGATAAAGCACATTGGTCTGTTTGTTCATCAGACTATGGGATCTAGTACGACCTTAGGAAGCTTTTCTTGCTATATAGAGTTGTGTCCTCCACCGTTTGGTTATCCTTCCAAACATATAGAGAGTTTGGGTTGCCTCCTACTTCGTAGACTTATGATTAACATACATGCTGCCTGAGTCTCATCATTTGTCGTGTTATTGTCCAAGGGAAGTTTGTCACTAAGCCTGAGTCGGCCCCTTTGCAATATGTCTCTTGTCCGCATACCCGGCCATCCTGAACATCCAATCAAGTCCTTGTTCGAAATCACTGAAGCCTTCAGTCTGATCTTCTAGATTATCAAGTCCATGACCGACGAGTCATCGAAGACCTCTGGGTAGTGCAGTCGTACACTCATACTACACTCCTACTCGAGTTTTGAAGATTTTGAAGTTGTTGCTCGAGCTCTGAAGATCTCATCTCCAACCATCAGGTCGAATCAACTTCTGGAAGATGGATACTCTATATGTATATCTTTCTGATTTCGAGATGTAGCTCTGTTGTGTATTGTTCACGGCTACTCTTTATAGTTATTTGACATGGATCTACAGTGTATTTGATTGGTAGCCATGGATCTATTTTATTCCAAGCATGGATATGCTCACCTCGGTGAGACATTTGTTCTTTTGCAGATGGCACCTCCCAGTTCTTGATCCTTGGGCTCAATCGTTCGGCACATTAGTAAAGATTGGTAATGTATTTTGGCCATCAGATGCTCTTCTGACCTCACACATTAGGGGGCATCTATTATAACCCTAAATTGCACCACACATGCTTACCTAGCATTAGGCCAACTCATATCCCTTGTTTGCCAAAGCATTGTTGAACACCTCTTTCAAAATCCTTTTTTATAAAGGCCCATGCGCCCTAATCCATTACTGCACGCGTGTACACGCTGGCTGACCCAAAACAGCCCGCGTGGACTTACAAAAGCATGAAAAAAGGAAAGTTACCGACGGAACAAAAAGCTATGGGTGAGTTAATTGAAACTCCCAGCCATGCATGGCCGAGGGTTCGTCCAAATACCTAGCTCCTTCTAGCCTATAAAAGAAGGGGTAGGGGTCCCATTTGAAAGAGGAAAAATATAGCAAAGAAACTCTGCCCATTTACGTATTCCCATTGTCCCAACCCTTTAGCCTTTCCTTATGCCACAGGAGATTCAAAGCAAAGCAGTTGGAGGACAGAAGAAGAGGAGCCTAGGATCAGGTTCAAGGAGCGGTGGTCGGTCTCAACTTTTGTAAGTTGACTCATTCAAAGTAATAAAGAAAGTGTTTTTCCCGTCCCAATTCATGAACTTTTTATGGTTTGATTAGTTTATGTTTGGATTTATAACCCGTTAGTATATAAGTAGTATGCATGCATAGTTGTTGCTTGTCTTGGATGCAGGTCATCTTTGGAAGGAGTATTGCGAACAAGTAATCAAGCACAATGGAGGATCGAAATCAAACGCCGGGAATGAGGTAGGTTGATCTTTCCATGCATTTACTAAGAAAATGGGATTTAAATCTAGGGATGAATGTAGAAAGTGATTTCTATTCAGTCATATCTGCATGCAAAGTCTGAACTCTATTTGCTAGTCCRTAGGGTGTTTTTCCCCAACAACARAATTGCATTTACTAAGAAAAGGGGATTTAAATCTAGGGATGAAGGTAGAAAGTGATTTATATTCGGTCATATCTGCATGCAAAGTMTGAACTCTATTTKCTAGTCCGTAGGGTGTTTTTCCCCAACAACACCAGTTCCATTCTTTTCTTGATATTATTCTCCACATATCCTCTACACGATGCAAGGAGGTTGGAGGATCCTTTTAACTTGGCTGCAAGGATGGTAGGCATGGCTATTGCCAAAGGATTGGCAAGCAATGGAATAAGAATCAAAGCCTCTTCCAATTCCTTGACCCGGTCCTTCAATCTAGCTTTCTCGGCCTCAATGCCTCCAATGGAATCATCAAGTGCATCTGTGGTCGCTATGTGAAGTTGACATATTTGGGACGGCTGCATCTTCGCAAGGTTAACCTCTAAACGAGATTTTTCTTTCTTATTTTTTACATCTTTTTTTCAATAATCAATTTTTTTGATTGGTTGTCAAAAACAACGCTCTGGAACTCGAAGGATTCATCTTCATCAAAAAATTCGGTATCAGATATGTCCATTGGATGACTATGCTAGATCAGTCTCCGGGATGATCAAGGTAGTGGAATACGCTATTCAGATCAGGCTCAAGTTCCATGTTCTCACTCTGAATTTCGGGCTCTTCCACATATCCCACAAATTTTTTTCTCTTCTTGTCTACTGGAATCTTGTGAGAACTATCAATTTTAGGGTGAGGAGGGTTGTTATCTCCTCCTCTGTTTGAAGAACTCTTAGTAGCTTTGTTGTTGTGGTGGGTCATTCGAGCGATGTTTCGGGATGTCATACTTTTGGGAGTGTTATTCATCGATTGCACATTCTTCTCACCAGGGCCTTTTCCCTATTGCTTGTACAATTCAGTGTTGCTTTGCACTGTGTCTAGGTTGTCGGCATCTGAAGCAGGAAATTTGTTTCCAATGTCTTTGTTTTCGGTCAGGTGTTTTTTGAAAAAACAATTATTGAAGCCAAGTGTTTGTAAATGTTATAAAAAAAATTATAGGGGTCGAAACCTCTTATGCTTTCAGCATATCTTAGGTTCAAGTTGCTAGAATGGGTTGCGAATTCGTCAATTTTGTTGACGTTCCTCAACACGGAGTCCCCGACTTTCCAAGCGAGAGGAATGAACTATTTTTTTCTCTTCTCTTGGAATAGATGCAACTAGTAGTTTTATTGCCTTGCTACTTTTGTAACAAACTTTATGTCTATAATGTGACATGGAAGGAGAGCAAGTTTTTACCTGGAGCCAAAAATCCTTATCATAGTGTAATTATCCAGATGTTCAAGTGTCCCTTTTCTGTACAAAAAATCGGTTGCCTATTCATATATGCGGGGAGCATCTTCTCCTAACAACAAAACTTTGAAAATGGACACGAAGCCATTAAAAACCTCATAAAAATATTGGGAGGCCTTGTGCTTCCACAAGGCCTGGTACCAGAACGTTACCGAGTCAAATTCCCAGTTGATCTTCTCGAACAGAGACAGTTTTGGAAACTGGCAGCAATGTGTTATTGCAAAAACTAAGTAGCATGACATATAAAATTTCTTCTCCTTTTTGAAGCTTGACAATTGGGAACAGATTTCATGGGAAATTAGCTTGCCCCAATAAAAAATGGCTTGTTCCTTGACTGTGAAATACAAAGTATAAAGAGCCATCTAGGAAATAGTTGTTGTGGACTCTTGTCCCGTTATTCTTGTAAACAGCCAGGCAATTTCCTGGAATGGATTTCTAAATGAACTAACCTCCAAGCTTGTGATATCTTCAGGAACTACCATCGGGTCTTCCAAGAGATCGGTCAAGAGGTCCAACCCATTATTATTCTTTGATAGGAACTTCTTGGAATCTTCTCCTTTGAACGTCAATGTTCGCTCCGACAATATTAACATCTAGCAGAAGACCCAAGGTGACAAAGAAACAAAAGAGCGGTCCCGCCGTGGAATAATTCTTTTGTCTTAAATAAATTTATCGGTGCACCAAGAGAACAACTCCTTATAGTCAAAAACTTCGGACACAGCCTGCACGAGTAATCCCAAAGGTCCAAATTACTTCGTTATGGGCAGTAGAGGATGAGTAATAAGAATATGCCCTGGACCACTGGAAGTTTTGGTCCTCATGCCCGAAGATGTTCATTGTATCTCCACAGAACTGTTGTCAAGATGATGCCATAGGTTTATGAGAACGTTCGTTTTCTCCAAACGATGGTTGAAATGAACAGTTGGAGGCGATAATATAACTCTCCGCAAATGTTGGTTCAATGCTTATGAATGGGAAAGCTCTTCAAGCCTTTCGTTGATTACTGACAATTTGTATGGGTGCTTCATGATGAACTGTTAGCAGTAAAGCTTACTTATTGCATATTTAGAAGTGTGAAGGTGGTGGGTACGACGAAGAGCAATTAAGGAATGGAGGTTTCATGAACGTGCCAAGTCGACGACGTGCGAACGACATTTCATGATTTTTATATCAACACTCGAAACGGATAATATAACCCTCCACAAATCTTGGTTTAATGCATATTAATGGGAGATCTCCCTGAGCCTTTCGCCCATCAATGACAATCTATACGGTTCCTACACGATGAGCTATTAGAATTAAATGTCATTAATTGCATATTTAGAAACAAGATATATATATAAACTTTTTTTTATTATAGACAAGTGTGAAGGACACAAAGACGGGGAAGAGAAACGAACAAATGGCAAGGTCTCAAAAAAGGTCAGACAGGATTCAAAATAGGGTTACGGGGGATACTCAGGAGAGGTGAGTGTTCGATGATCAAATTTTATTTATCGGAATTTTTTACTGCAAAACGTGTAAAACGAAAGAGAGCATGATGGGGTAGTTCAGCGATCGATTTGTATATTTGAGGAATTCTGGGAAAGTGGCTAAGTATGGAATAGGGAAACGGTTGGTCAGACTCATTTTCAGAATCGAGGATTGAATATTTCATGAACGGACCAACCCGACGATGCGCAAATGACATTCCATGATGTTTTAAATTAACACTTGGAAGGGATAATATAACCATCCAGAAATTTTGTCTTTATGCGTATTAATGGGAGATCTCCTCAAATCTTGGTCTAGCATTAACGCTTGCTAATTGCATACTTGGAAATAAGATCTTATATATAATTGTTAATTTTTAATTGCAAAGGGTGTGGGCATAGGAAACAATGATTAGGAATTGGATATTTCTTGAACCTGCCAACCCGACGATCCACGAAAGAAATTCAAAGAAATGGTGAAGTATGGAAAGCGGACGGATGGGCTTAAAAATGGGGTGACAATAGTTCCACGGGAGACATGAGGACTCAAGAGTCAAAATGTATGTCTCAGAAGTTTTCAGTGCAAAATGTGTACCATGAAAGAGGGCATGATTGGTAGACTGTAATACGGAAGATGGTATGATGTGATTCTGGTTGTAAATTTGTATATCGCGGAAGTTGGGGTACTGTTTGTAGGTCATAGAACAATAGAAGTGCAATCTACAACCCACCTATCTGAGAATCCGCGGTCGAAGAAGTGGCTAGGTATGGGATGGGGAATCACTCAGTCGGTGTCATGATATAAAAGCACGAGTGAAAACGTGAACCCGAAAGTCTGCCTACCCGCACAACTAGACATTTTTGGAAAAATGAATAAGTGACGAGAAAGATAAATTTCAGGGAAAAGAGAAACATATATTTGGTTAAGTATAGAAGACAAAAAAGAAGGTCTAATATATTCACATCTGTAATAGATATCCCATTTCCTGGAAAGACCTTTTCTGCATGTTTCTGGAGAAGTTATATACTTATTTCATATACTTGGAAAGAAGTGTGACGGTGGCGAGCACAGAAAACAACGACTAGGAATTGGAAATTGTCTACAATCTGTGAAAGAGATTGCAAGAAATGGTCGTGGAAAACGATTTCAAAATAGGATGACAAGGGTTCCTGAGGAAACATGAGGCCTCGATGGTCGAATTGTATTGATCGAAAATTTTGAGTGCATATTGTGTAACACAGAAGAGGGACTGATGTAGGAATCCGGTAGACAGGTCCAAGATAGGTTGGAAAGGGTTCCCAAGGAGACATGGGGGCGCGAAGGTCAAATTGTATTGATCAAAACTTTTGAGTGCATATTGTGTAACATGGAAGAGGGCCTGATGTAGGAGTCGTGAACCCCCAAGTTCGCCAACCCGCACAGGTAGACATTTTCGAAAAAACAATTAAGTGACGAGAAAGATAAATTATAGGGAAAAGAGAAGCGGGAATTTGGTTAAGTATAGAAGACGGAAAAGAAGGGATAATATATTCACATATGTAATAGATATTCCATTTCCTGGCAAGATCTTTTTTGCATGTTTCTGGAGAATTTATATACTTATTGCATATACTTGGAAAGAAGTGTGAAGGTGGCGAGCACAGAAAACAACGACTAGGAATTGAAAATTGTCTGAACCTGCCAACTCGACGATCCACCAAAGAGATTGCAATAAATGGTCATGTAAATTGGTCGGACGAACATCAAAATAGGATGACAAGGATCCCAAAGGAGACATGAGGCCCTGTCGGTCAAATTGTATTGATCGAAACTTTTGAGTGCATACTTTGTAACACAGAAGATGGGATGATGTTGGAGTTCGGGAGTCAATTTGTATATTTTGGAAATGGGGGGGGTTGTCTGCAGGTCAAGGAACACTAGAAGTATAGTCCGCGTGTCCAGGAATCCTCAAGCAAAAAAATTCGAATAAGTATGGAATTGGAGGCACGAAAGAGATTCCAAGAAATGAAAAAATATGGAAAGCAGACGCAAGGGCTTCAAAACGGGGTGACAATAGTTCCCCATGAGACGTGAGGACCCGAAGGTCAAATTGTAGGTCTTGCAAATTTCGTGTGAAAACTGTGTATCATGGAAGAGGGTATGATATAGGAGTGCGGAATCAATTTTGTATATCACAGAGGCCTAGGTGTTGTTTGCAGGCCACGGAACAATGGAAGTGCAATATAGAGCCCGTCTGCCCGGGAATTCGTGATTTGAAGAGTGCCCAGGCATCGAATGGCTAGTGGTTGGTCAGAGTCGCATTTTCAAGAAAATTACTAAGTAATGAGAAAGAGAGAGTAGAGGGGAAAAAGAAACGACAATTTGGTCAAGTATAGAAGAGGGAAAAGAAGGTCCAATATATTCAAATCTTCCATAGATATTCCATTTCCTAGCAAGATCTTTTTTGTATGTTGCTGGAGAAGTTGCATATATATTTCATATACTTGGAAAGAAATCTGAAGGTAGCGGGCACAGGAAACAACAACTAGAAATTTGAAATTTCCTGAACCCGAGAAGTCAACGATCCGCCGAAGAGATGTCAAGTGTGGAAAGCGGTCGGACGGGAAAAATAGGGTGACGAGTTCCAGAGGAGCCGTAAGGCCCCGATTGTCAAATTGTATATATCGAAACATTTCGATGAAAAATGTGTAACACAGAAGAGGGGATGATGTGGGAGTCTAGACGTAAATTTGCATATCGCAGAAGTCGTAGTTTTGTTTGCAGGTCACGAAACAATGGAAAGTGCAATTTAGACAAAGGGGAAGTGCTCGGTCAAAACGCGTGAATCCGCCAACCCGCACAGCAAGACATTTTCAGAAAAAACAACTAAGTAACTAGAAACATAAACTACAAGGGATAAAAAAGTGGGAAAATAGAAAGGCGGAGGGCAATTTTCGTAAGCGTGAATTGGTTTCAAAGAAGCCCCATTGTTGCAAAACCATCATTTTCTAGTAATTGTTAGCAAATGATTTGTTGAAGATTAGATTGTATTGCAACTTGTGGGAGTAAGTGTGTTCTTGATACATTCTTCCATGACTATAACATATTAACTTAAGTATTAAACTCCTTGCATTATGGGTTGTTAGCATTAAAGCTTAATAATTGCATGTCTAGATACAAGAATGGCGATCTTGCTACAACATTGTGATTTGGTATTACTATGTTCTATCTGCATTACGAATAGAATTGAACGTTGGTTTGAAATTGTCTGAAATTCATTTTTTGTTTCCATAAAATCCTCATGGATCGACATAGTGCATTGTCATATAATTTTTAGATGCTCCATTTTAGAACAAATTACCTAAGAAAATACAATATCGAAGAACCACGAGACTATCGAATCATGCCAATGAGAAGAGGCGTTAAATCCAGAAAAGAAGGAGCAACCAAGACTCCAAGGCAAATTTTTTAATAGTAAATCCATTAAAAAAAATTAACGTTGAGCATTGTATATCTATCCTTAGAAATTGGACCGAGTTCTTTGGGCCAAAACATTGAACATATCTGTCATAAACACAAGCATGGGATCTACAACATGCAGGATCCATCGAGATGCTCTTCAATATGCATACAAAATTGATTACCATGCTTTTTTTTTAGGAAATTCTTGCAGTCTTCTCCTCGATGGATCATCTTGTGGTAAAATTGATAGTTCTCATAAGCTTCCCGTGAGGAAGAAGACGAAAAATGTTGCAAAGAAAATGGAATATCCCTTAACTGAAATTTAGGATACACCAAGAAACCGCCTCTCCACAGTCGAAAACTTCAGGGACACAGGTTGCACGTGCAATTCCAAAGGCCCAAATTAGTCCATTCTGGGTGGAAGGATATGACTAGTAGGAATATGACTTGCACCAGTGGGAGTTATGGTCCTCTTTCCCTAAGATATTGATTGTATATCCAGAAAACAAGACAGTGGTCTCATAATTGAATTTTTTTTGGCTTGAAATATATATCTGGGAGCATCAACAGATCATTTCCTTACAGTGAAAGACTTCTGCCCAAAATGGACTAATTTGGACCTCTGGAATTGCTACTTTCAAGCTGCAAAGCAGCTATTGCGTTCAACGTCGATTTCTTTTCTAAAAATCCCTTTGGTGTTATCAGGACCGCCATCGTCGAGCTGGGAAGTATCGCCCATTATGGTTGATTTCAATTTGGGTGCAAGAGTGGAAACAATCTTTGCATTGCCATCATCCATTATCGTATCATCGTCCATCAGATCATCTTCTTTCAGATCGGAATCCATTGCATCAACCTCTGCTCTATCCATCAATGCAACTGGGTAGGTTGTCTGAGCAGGCAGGGTTGCCTTGGAATTCTTTGGCTTGAAATATATCTCTCGTTTCACCAATGAACCATCTCCTTTTTTTCTCATGGGCGGAGGGAGATGAGTAGTAAGAATATGCCCTGGAATACTGGAACCTCTGGCCATCAATGACAATCTCCAGGGTTCGTGCGTAATGAATTGTTACCATTAAAGCTTACTAATTGCATATTTAGAAAAAAGTGTGAAGGTGGAAGTGACGGTGGAGAGCGATTAAGAATTAGAGATTTCTTAAAGGCACCAACCGGTAGACGCAAGAAAGAGATTGCATCATGTTTGAAATGCATACTTGGAAAGGATAACACTCTTCTCTACAAATCTTGGTTTAATTCGTATTAATGACAAATCTTCTCTGGCCTTCCAGACATTAATGAAAATCTTAACATTTCGTGCACAATGAACTACTATCATTAAAGCTTAAAATTTTCATATCTAGAAAGAAGTACGAAGGTAGCGAGGATGGTAAAGAGAGACCAAGCATTGTACATTTCGGCCACCCACCAACCTGTGAAATAGATTCCAAGAAATGCCCAAGTATGGAAAGCAGTCAGGCAGGTTACAAAAAAAGGGTCACAAGATATACCCAAGAGACACGAGGGGTCGATGATAAAATTGTATGTCACAATGATAGATTTCGGCCATCAATTTGTATATCGCGAAATTTCGGGTGCTATTTGTACGTAGGGGAACAGTGCAAGCGCAATGTTGAGCAAGCAAGTCGTATATTGAGGAACTTCGAGTGTTGTAAATAAAAACATGAGACATTCGGAAAAAGGACCAAGTAAACAGAAAGCGAAAACAAATGAGATGAAGGGGAATTTGTTTGCTAATTTGTAGATCACGGAAGTCCGGGTGTTGTTTGCAAGCGGCGGAACAATGGAAACGCAATGTTGAAACCGCCTATCTAGGAGCCTGCGATTCAAAAATTTTGTTCAATATGAAACGAGGAAACGGTCGGTCGGGCTAGTGATATAAAAGTAAAATGGAAATCTAAAGACGTGAATCTGCCAACCCCTGCACCTAGACATTTTCCGAGAAATGAGTAAGTAACCAGAAAGAGAAAGCGGATGGCAATTTTCGGAAGCGGTAATTGGTGTAAGAAAGCCCCATTGATGGTCTTAATAGTAACTATGAAGTGCATTAAACATGTTAACAGGTTCTTCAATCAAGGAATAGATACAACGAGCGATGTTTATAGTTTCCAAGATCTGTTTGTATAAGAGAAGCATCAAAAAGTTACAAGAAAATAAATTTTGGGATGTTTAAGTAAAGTTTTTGTACCGTTAGCTTCACCGCAAGTATAACAATGACGAATTTGAATTTTAATGTCCTCTAGTTAATATGATAGTTCCATTAGACTTTGCATAGTATATATTCTTTTATTTCAAATTATTCCAGGGAATTAATTTTGTTAAGTTTGTTGATCAAGGAAAAGTGCTAAAAAATGAGATAAAGGGGAATTTGTTTGCTAATTTGTAGATCACGGAAGTCTAGGTGTTGTTTGCAGGCGACGGAATAATGGAAACGCAATGTTGAACCCCCCTATCCAGTAACCCGCCTATTTGGGAACCCGCGATCCAAAAAGTCTGTACAATATGAAACAGGGAAGCGGTCGGTCAGGCTGGTGATATAAAAGTAAGTAGAAATATGAAGATGTAAATCCGCCAACTCCCGCACCTAGACATTTTCCGAAAAAATGAGTAAGTAACCAGAAATGGAAAGCAGATGGAAAAAAAGAAAGGGGATGGCAATTTTCAAAAGCAAGAATTGGTGTAAGAAAGACCCATTGATGGTCTTAACAGTAACTATGAAGTGCATTAAACATGTGCACAAGTTCTTCAATCAAGGAATAGATACATCGAGCCACACTTATAATTTCCAGGATCTGTTTTTATAAGAGAAGCGTCGAAAAGCTACAAGGAAATAAATTTTTGGATGTGTAAGTAAAGTTATTGTACTATCAGCTTCACTGCAAGTATTAACAACGATGAATTTGAATTTTCCAAAAAAACGAGTAAGCAACCAGAAATGGAAAGCAGATGGGAAAAAAAAGGGGGGATGGCAATTTTCGGAAGCGGGAATTGGTGTAAGAAATCCCCATTGATGGTCTTAACAGTAAATATGAAGTGCATTAAACATGTGAACAGGTTATTCAATCAAGGCATAAATACAACGAGCCATACTTATAGTTTCCAGGATCTGTTTGTATAAGAGAAGCGTCGAAAAGCTACAAGGAAATCAATTTTGGGATGTGTAAGTAAAGTTATTGTGTTGTCAGCTTCATCGCAAGTATTAACAATGACGAATTTGAATTTTAATGTCCACTCGTTGATATGGTAGTTCCATTGGACTTTGCATAGTATATATTCTTTTATTTCAAATTATTCTAGGATATTAATTTTGCTAGGTTCATCGATCAAGGAAAAGTGTTAAATACGAGATTAAGGGGAATTTGATTGCTAATTTGTAGATCGTGGAAGTCCGAGTGATGTTTGTAGGGGACGCAACAATGGAAACGCAATGTTGAACCCGCCTCTCCGGGAACCCGCGATCCAAAAAGTTTGTTCAATATGAAACTAGGAAGCGGTCGGTCGAGCTGGTGATATAAAAGTAAGTGGAAATATGAAGACGTGAATCCGCCAAGTTCCGCACATAGACATTTTTTGAAAAACAAGTAAGTAACCAGAAACATAAAGCACAGGGAAAAAAGAAAGGGGATGGCAATTTTCGAAAGTGGGAAT
>ML782982.1:216481-238714 GCA_009831015.1 Picea engelmannii
GACAAAGCCATCGCTTGGTTCGATGGAGCAGCACAAATAGATGGAACACTTTGCGGGGTAGGAGGTCATTTATTCATCAGCTCACAAACCTCTTACAGATGGACGCTCAACGGAGGACATGGAACCAACACAAAAGAAGAACTTCTGGGGGCATGGGCTTCCCTCATCCTGGCCCAAAGGCCGAACATTGAAGATTTGCTACTCCTCGGAGATTCCAAGGTCATTATTGACTGGATAAACGACAAGGTCGAGCTTCGATCTGCAGCACTAGAGTGCTGGAAAGAGAGAACCACTGTAGCGAAAAGACTCTTAAAGAGCTTCACTACCATCCATATCTACAGGGAAGAAAACAAAACAACGGACCAGCTATCAAAACAGCCATTAACCCGGCCTCCTGGTCTATTAACATTTGCCCGTTGGGAGGATGGCATAGAGGGCCCCTCTACTCAACTCGAACTCTGATGTGGTTGGAGTCAGGTCACCATTTTCCCACTGGCTATTGTGTCACTGTTCTAGTTCAACACATCTGGGCTCCGAGAGACCACTTGGCATAAAGGGACTCTGCTTTTGGTTTCAGTTCTCTCGAGCTTCTCGGTGTCTTCATGGAATAGACACTAGAAGGATGATTCTTAGCGTTTTTTATGAGAGGACAATCATGGCATTCACATTCCACTGATCAACACTTCTATCAGTGCTAGATCATGGCAGTTACCTTGACCGACAGCCACTTTAAATCAGCCAAAGACAAAGACAGTGTGCGGGCAAGGCAATTTTCAGACTGTTCATAAGACTGTTATAAGATTGTCTATGCATGACATTGTTTTTGCTCAGGACTTGTGCTATCCATAGAGAGCACGGATCACTGTTTTTTGCATGACTTTTATATGCATCACTGTAAAATATTTATACACTGCTGAATATAAATGAGCAACTTTTTCCTGTGGAAAAAAAAAAAGGGGCAGTGTTGAAGAGGTTGTTACATTGCAGCATGGTCAATGAACCGATAAAAGAAAAAGTCAATGAACAGATAAAAGAAAAAATAAATAATATCCCAGGTTTACTAAAGTCATGATGCAATGTATCTATAACTCAGAAAATTTGAGTAGCAATAAATCAATTAGTAGGCATAGTGCCACGATTTTTGTCTTTAATATTTCATGAATTAAAATATATACACTAACCTCATGTTGCTTAGGTTTCAAAGTATTAAACAAATAATACAATAGAGTATTACATACATTCTAACATGTTTATTAATGGGCTTTGATATGAAGTTAATCATCTGCATTTCCCAAGAACTTTACCGTCGACGTGACAATAAGAGCTCATATTCTATAGTTAATAGAGATCAAAACAAATAAAATATATAGTTAATACAGATTAAAACAAATAAAATTATTTTTATTAATCAATTTAAAAATTGAAAAAATTGAAACTATTACATTCACAGAAAATAAAAATAATTAATTAAAAGTCAAATAAAAATTAAAGTAAAGTCAATGATGAATTCATTGTAATAATTATTGGTCTTAGATAGTGAATAATAAGTTGAGTGATGCATTGGTTTTGTTAAAAAAAAATGACAAAATTCAAAGTTAGTTGTAGATGGAAAGTTACAGTATGAAATATCGAGCTTGTAGCATCTCCATGGCTTCTACAAGGTTATAAAGCAAATTTAAGAGTATGATGTAGGTCATGCTTAGCATTTTCATGGGTTGTATAACACATTATAGGGTTATATGGAAAATTTAAAAATATGATGTAGATTATTGCGCTTAAAGATGAACTATAAATTTAGTTATAAAATTTTGGTTTTTGTGTTTTGTTTTTTTTTAATTTAGGGAATTAGTAATGGTCGAGATTATCTAAGAAAGGTTCATATTCAAAACCATCTGACTACCACTATAAACATTAGGTTAGTGTCAATAACACACAAGCCAATGCCTAGTAGGAAATTTATGACTTAGCAATGGTTGAGATGTCCGAAGACATTTTGGAGCTTGTAGTTAACCAATAGAATAAGTAAGTCTATTAAAATTTGACCACCTTCATAGAAGGCAATTACTAGCTGTAAAAGGTATAAAGATTGTAATATGAGTAGACAAACCCCACATGGAATAAACAACCTTACACTTGTGCAAAAAAATTGTAGAATTCTTAGAAAATCATATATTGTAATAAAGGTTCAAATAGTAATGTAAAAAGACTATGGATTCATTAAATATCAATTTGTTAAATAAGATACTATTATATAATTTGTTTTTTTGTTCGCTAATGTATTTGCGACTTATGGGATTAGCTTGTGGTCTAAGAAACTGCAACTCAAGGGCATCTAAGCTGTCAAAACTTACTCAACCTAGGCCACACCAACCCTTAACGTGCTTACCCCCGGATGGGATGTCACTAGGCAGTACGCGTGAAAAGGCCACAAGGAGGCCAACTGGCCAGACCGCCAGCCAGTTGGCGCCCGATGGAACCTGCTCCTCAAGCACATCCCTTCACCCCCACAACACATCACCTCACGATTCAATTTTTATCGCCGTCACCCTTCAGAACCTTCAAGCTGAGACTTGGTCGCACGAGTTGGAGGACTTGCAACGTGAGAACGCCCATGGCGTCTTGCAAGTCACCTCACCGGTCACCTCCTCCCCCCAGTCATGGTGCCCATATCGCCAAGCCCGGGAGCACTCTCCATCCATCATTTCCTAGCGCCATCCCTCTCCCTCACTGGAGTGTTCTGGTCATTCGGCTTTGTGTCTCCATCCTCCCGACAACGACACCCCCTATGCCACGACTAAGAGGTAAGTCCAGGCGAGGAGTTGCTTGGTACACAGCAAAGGGCAAGAAAATCCCAAATTCGGACCACCCTATGGAAAGAGAAATGCCTTCTTTTGATCTCCCTCTGGATATCAACGCTCTCCCTGTCTTGGCACCCATCACGGTTCCAGCTCCCATAGAGCCTCTTCTTGAAGCCACCCAGGATCTTTCGTCGCTTTCCAATCCGTATGGATGCCGGGTAGAATGGTTTGATGCCTTGGGGAACTCTCTGGGCTACGCACCTCCCCCACCCTCTCCACCTCGTCAGTCGCCTCCTCCTCTCTCCCTGCCTCGCCACCCCTTTGAAGCCACCTCCTCTCCCTCCCCTTTTCCCTCCACCTCGTCTGACTCCACGATTCATTCTACCTGCAACAAATGTGCTAACCGGGAGGAGATTACAGAATCACTGCGCGAATTGGCCAAGGGACAGCAGGACATCAAATCCACCATCCGAGACTTGCAAACGAAGGATGTGGAGCGATGGAGCAGGGTGGACAACTTGATGCTCTTTCTCCAAGATCTTCAGCAGAAAATCGTTGAACGAGACAAGGGCAAGATGAAGAAAACGCAAGTCTTTGTAGGCCCAAGACTTGGTCCAAGTTTCTAAAAATTTCTCTTGATTTAGTTTCAAATCTTTGTTTTTAGTTAGTTAAGTTCAATGCACAGACAGTCCGCTCTGTTTAGTTCGGCTTTCAAACTGCATATTGCCCTGCGCGGCATAGTAGGTTTCCTTTGCATGGCCAACTTTGTTTCATTTTGGACAAGTGTCACTATATTTTTGAACTAGTGCCAACAGTGGTTTCCTGGATGGGCACTGTTGATACCCATGACAATCAACTTGTAACTTTTTCCAGAAGGCTCTAATATATTAACTAACTTACCAAAAAAAAAAAAACCTTAACGTGGTTAGATTTTAGGTGTCTCCTCCCAACTACCGTGGAATTTTGAACCTGGGTCACAATACAAAAGGAGGCCCCTAAAAACCAATTGCACTAGCGAGATTTGACAAAACATTGTTATATAATTAATCCTTTAATTTTGTATAAGTTAAAATTTAATTTAAAATTTAATTATTTTTAAAAGATTAGTTAATCATACATTAGTATATAAAAATTATATGTTTTTGAGATTAATTATCAAATGTCAGAATAGTTTATTTATGATGGGCTTCAATAATATCAAAGTTTTACATTGTCTCTATCTAACTATATATCCTAGAAGATCTAGACGAAACTATATAGTAATTACATATGTTGTTTCTAAGCCAAAAAATTGCTAACCAACATTTTGTATTAGTTTTCAGAACATAGGATATACTTATCCTAATATTTATGATAAATAAAAAAAATAAAAAATAGAACTGAGATCAGAGAATGTGGTACTTAGTCCTTAGCATCATAATTTGAGTCCACATATATGAAGGTTGGATTGGTGTCTGCGAGACTCTCTATGACTGGGGTTTGGTCTTCCTAATTTTGCTCCTACCCCACTGCCTCTATATCTCATAGTTCTTTGATTAATGTCTCATATTTGTGGTCCAGGAAGTCTAATTTATCAACAATGGCTTTCTACTAAGTACCTTGTTTTTCAATTACCTAGGAAACTATGGATTTGTGTGTCAGTAAAGATCGATTTGCTTGAAATACTTTATGTCTCGGCTACAAGAAAATCTTATATCTGATATCCATTCCATGAGATCAACATCTATGCCCTCATATGAGGTATTGCCTCATCTCTCCCTTACTTTCTTCTCATTTCATTATACAAATGCCTTAATGTTAGGTGGGAACCTCCTATGCTATATTAAAGTAGCTTCCCTAGCCTCCATTTTAGCTTTGGTTTGTTTGTTGGAGCAATGTCCCTTGTTGGGGTTCTTTCACGATCGAGGCTTGCCTTGTCTAATTGGCCCTGTTTTACTTTCCCCGACTCTCAACTTCCCTTCATCATGCTTGGAAACTAGTTTTTTTCCCTCCCTCGACTATGAGCATATGGCTGGAAAAAAACCTTGAATCCTTATCTCAAACCCTTTAGAACCTATCTCAGACTTGTTGAATTCTTCAACCTATGATGAAAAAGGTCAGCATCCTTCTGCACACCAAACTACGACCTTCCCCCAATCACTATAAACTCTACTTCCTTTATCCACCCATTTCCATGTGAACAAACCCCCTACCTTGCCTCTCTCATAAGCAAAGCCCCAACCAAATAGGAAGATGGGTCTTGCAAAATGTGTGTATGAACCATTATGACCCATTTAGTATAATTATTATATACTTCTTTAATATTATTTATTTATATAAGTACTTATTATGACCATTTTAGGATAATTACTATATTCCTTTATTAAGATTATTTATTTATATATTAATAATAATACGGGGCATGACATGGTGATAGAAAATTCTAGTTCAATGTTGCTCCAACCTAAACCAAAGGAGGTCTCGGTGTTGCCTAAAGTAGCCAGAAAAACAACCATGGAACACAAGCATGCATGGATCTTAGAGACATACCTACCTTGCAAATCCTTTTCATAATCTCTTTTAGGGTTCATGATTGAAACAAACTATTTGGAGTTATCACTCCACTATCCATGTAAAACCATCATGCTTGCAGGGAGTGGAGTAAATGGAAGCATGTTTGACAAACCGAGATGGTAGGCTAAATTAACCTCCCTCATCCTTCCTCCTTCCTCATGCATGCCTTCACCATTCCTTTGCCCAGCCACATGTGACTTGAAGGGATATGTATTTTTCCTTCTCTTAACACCCATCCCTTACACTCTATACTTAATAATTCAAAATGAAATTAATATAATTAAAATATAGATATTTTAATTAAAAGATTGTTAATAAAAATGTTTTTTTTATATATTAAAAGAATTAATTACACTTTACAAATTTAGCATAAATAAAATGTGTAAAAAAATTAATATTAATAAGCTAAAATGAAAAAATAAAAATACAAAATCCATAATGTAAAAATAAAAAGCAAACAACTATATTGAAAAAAAATGAAAATACCCTACAAAATTAACTATAATAACAATATATATAACAATAAAACAAAATAACATAAATTTATGTTAACTCAATTTTGTTGCAAGAACTTTTTAAGAGAATAAAGTCAAGTACATTATAGAGGAGAGAAATACCATGAGTACACCAAATGATGGACTAAGATGAGTGAATTAATAGGAGGCATCAGAAAGAGCAAGATATATGTAGGTATGTGTAAAAAAAATAGACTAGTAGGCATTAAAAGATGGACTAAGATGAGTGAATTAAATAGAAGACATAAGAAAGAGTAAGAGATATGTACGTATGTGTACAAAAAATAGACTAGTGGGCATTGATGAGGGAAGACTGGTGCACATAAGATCTTGGATGCACATAAGAGATCTAACATGCATAAGGGAAAGAGAATCAATGTAATAACACTATTTATCACAAAGGAGATGAAACACTAATCTTTCCAAGGATAAATATACTGCATTGGAAGAAATAGGTTTTTCATGTTGAGGGATAAAAAATGATATCATTGCTAACAATTAAAGACTTCATGCCACTAAGAACAACCTATTATATATGAAACACTATTAAAAATAAGGTAACCCAAAAAGACAAGGTGATGCTTCATATCTATGGATAACCATAAATTCACAAGGAGGGTGTTAATTTAAGGCTTGTCATGTAATGTCCCCATTTTCGGGTTCTCTTGCTTTGCAATTGGAGATGACTTTATGGGTTTGTGTCAGCCTGATCAAAGGGGTAATTTGATGTTACCAGTGAGCTCAGAGGGCTTAGAGGAGTTATATGATGCCTAACTAGGTCCGTTTATCATCTTTCATCATCGGGATCACTCCTGTGCAGTCAATTTTTTTATTCTGATGCACTTCAACCACTCCCATAAATTGGGAGTAATATTGAGCATATTTAATTGATTTCACTAAGGTTGTTATTTTAATTAAATTATTTGAGAGGGGCACCTTAGTGTAGTATCTTGTTGGAATCGTGATGAAAAGCTTTAAATGTTGGGAGGAAGAAAAGTGACTTCCAATGCCTGAAAATGTTTTAAAATAAGATAAATCACTTTTTCGAGTGAAGAGGGTGTTATAAAGTAACTTTGGGGAAATAAAAGATAAATTAAAAGTCACTTTTATATTATTTAATTGAGGGGAGAAAAGATAAAAAGGGCATAATGGAGAATTAGGAGCTCATTTCTCATTATGCATGATCATTTATCAAATTTGGATTTCAAAGAGATCTTGTAGCTTTTGGGGCTTTGGGGCCAGAAACCCTTGAGTAGATTGGTTTCGTTGGTGAAACGAATCCACCCTAGTTGGTCAGTTGGAGAGATCAAGCAAATCTTTCACAAGTATTTATGGTTGAAGAAGGAGATCCATCATTTTGTTAAATCAAGGACATTTGCATATTTTTTGTGTTGTTTGTGGAGGCCAAACCCTCATCTGCATATCGTGGAAACATTGTAGATTATTGGGTATTTGCAAATTTTTGGGTATCTTGAAGGAGAGTTGTACCTTTCACTATCGACTTGTGGCAGCAGTAAAGAGCGTTGCTTTAGTTATTAGAACATTGCCCCATCTTTTGGTAGTTTGTGGAAGCAGAAAAGGGAGGTCATACCCCACTTTTATCATCATATCATGGCACTTGGGAAGGATCGAACCTCATGTTTACATCTCGTGGGAGTTGGGAGAGGGAGATGTGTTTAGACTCTACAGTCCATGGGGGTTTCTTAAGGAGATCACATCATATATGAAACTTGGGGCACTTGAATAAGGAGGTTGCATCCAACCTTGGGCATCTCAAGGCATGCTATGTCATTCTGGTTTATGTTTGTGGGATTTGGAAGACCATATATGCTTATTGTGGGGGAAATAGAAGGTTGCACCAGGACAAATCTAACTGCCATCTATCACAACCATCTTCTTCAGTCAAATTGTGCCATTTATCTATTGTTCAGGATGTTTAAAAAGGGGTTCATTCCAACACATTTATTGTTGCATAATTATGGGCTATACAGGTCAATTTGTAGACAAATCTCTGGTGTATTTGTTGATATAATAAAAATACATTCAATTGTTGTTTAGGGTCTCTAGAAAGGGATCTCCTCAATATTTCTATTGTTGTCTGAGTGGGTATTTTCCAGGTCAGAAATCATATACACATAGAACTGTCTCAATAGACCGGAAAGGGGACCTTACAACCTAATTGTTTGACAAAAGTCCTGAACCATAATAGGTAGAAAAACACATAAGCAAGAAACATCAAAACTTAGCAGCAGTCCAAAAGGGGATATTTCAATGGTATCAGAGTTGTTCATCCTGCCACCCTGAGGGGAAATTAGTGAAAGTTATTTTCATATTGTTTCTGATGAATGACCAACACTATACCTTTTAATTTCAGCAGTGGTAACTTGGTATCAAGGTTTGCATTCAATGGCTTAAGAAGATGAATACAAATCAGGAACTCATGGTAGAACTTTTTTGGGTCTTTCTAGGATATCAAAAGAATCTAACAACATTGTTATAGCATCATAAGTTGTTGACTCACTTATCAATTGGGAAGAAAGAAGAGGGATTCAAATCTAAAGTGGTTAGTGATGTGAATGCCTCACCTCATGATGGATGTTTGACAGAACCCCAGGATGACTTCTTGGAAGTGCATGCAACTAGTCATGTGGAGGAGGTGTGCAATTAGGTTGATAAAAAATCAACCTTTAATACACCATTAAAGTTATCCTATGAAGTTGATAAGACCAATGCATATGATGGACATGTTTATGGCACATATGATGAAGTTTTCCAATCGACTAATGGTGAAGGTTCAACACATTATCCTAGTTATGATAACTATGAATACTCGAGTGTGTTAACACCTAATCATGATAAAGATTTGGTGTTGGATAAATTTCCGTTGGATGTTGATCTAATTTCGAGAGAGTTATGCATGAAGGATGACAAAGAGGAAGTTGATTTTGGGAAACATAATTGTGAATACAAATCAAAAAATGTGTATGAACATGATAGTTCTTATGGATCCCATCATTTGGCAGGGAAATTGAAGGTAAGTGAAGACATGATTGTGGMAACCATAAAACATTTTGATGATACTCATAATTTGATGGAAAATTGTTTTTGGGGGCCTTTAGGGACACATAAGAATTTTGATCCATGTATACATAAGAATTTTGAAGGAGAACTTCCCCTTGCAGATTTTCAGGCACCCRGAGAAGCATTGGTGTTAATGAAATCTAATTACCTACACCTACTTTCATATAGAGATCATATTCTCATGGTTGATGGGATTTATTTTGGTGCACTAAAAGGGAAAGAAGAGGAAGTTGAGAAGATTACCTATGAGCTTAAGGTTACCAAGGATTCTTTGAAGAGCACTCAAATGGCCCTTCAAGAATAAAAAATTCAGGTTGATGAGCTTTGTGGGGAGTTGAGTTTGGCACGTTCTTCATCATCCACAGTAGGAACTCAGTCATCTATGGCATCCATAACACATGACGATGTTAGTGGTACTCGTGATTTGAGGGAAGTGCCTCTTGTGATGGTCAAGCACGAGGATCATTCAGATTTGCATAGGCTTGAAGAGAGGTATGACTCATCAATTTATGATTATATACATAGTTTGCATCATGGGGATCATGAGCCACCTCCTTTAGAGATCCCATTGAAGGATCAATTCATAGCTACAGATGAGATAGTGGACCATATACCTTGTAGACCAGCCAACAGGGAAGTGTATGCATCCACTGATTGGGGGAATGGATATATTACAAATGTGGGCACATCAATCTAGGATCCAAGTTCAGTTGACACTAGTGGAGTGAATGCACAAGATAAGATAAAAAGGGAGAAGAATGATACAATGGTGCAATATGGTATCCAAGTGACTATTCATGATTTCCATTGGCACAAGCAGGCAAATTTCACCTTGACTGCATGGTGAGTTATGCTCATCAATTTTCTTTCAGCCCACATACGTATGATTTGACTATGTTTCTGATGGCACATAAATGTGGGTTAGATAAAAAAAATTCACAGATCACTCTGGTATGATGTGCTTCCATCTTTAGAAGATGAACTCAAATTTTGTAGGTCTCCTACTTTGTTTCTACCAAATGATCGCATACAAAAACATGAATCAAAGACTTGGATTATTTGGATTCCAATGGTTATCAATGCAGCACAACGAGAGTTAGTAGGTATTGGGGATGATGGACTTCTAATTTGGATATGGAATCCACAAATTAATCTGATTGGTAGATTGCTTCAAATTTTGATCATGATTGGCAGAGTTGTGAAAATGTTGGGTTTGTTTCGTTTTTGGACTGAAATGAGAGGAGATGTTGAGACTTATTCGATATGGAGAACCATACTTCATTGTCAGATACCTAGGATCGATTCTAGCAATGGATTTGCAGACTTTGACTTCATTGAGATACCTTTGTAGGATATGATTCATGGTAGTGGGTTCATCCCTTACATGTGTTTCAGCTTGGGATTCCAAGGGAGGAGAATGTAGTTTGGGCATGACAATTAGACCATTATGATCACAGTGGAGTAGCGTCAACATGGTGGTTCCTTTCTGAGGCTAGCTTGTGACTCTAATATTACATGGTTTGGAAATTCAACTATTGATAAAGATGGGAGAGTCATTTTTTACTTTTAGGAGTTTACTCCTATGGTGCATTAGATTGGTTTCCTGGAAGAACAATTCTCTTAGGGGTTGAATGCATTTTTGCAGTATTTGATTGCTCTATTTATCAATAGTATTCACGAATCCTCTCGTGTCAGTACCTTGCGGGACAATGCTTTGAGTAGAAGGTGCTTCACATATTCCAGGTTGGTTTGGGACCCTGAGATCATTCTCAGTTTCATTTTGGTTCATCTTTTTTATCGTAAGATTGTGATGGAATTGCTTGAGGACAATCAATCTTTGGGAAGGGAGGACTATAATGTCCCCATTTTCAAGTTCTCTTACTCTGCATTTGGATATGACTTTTGGGGGTTTTGTCAGCCTAATCAGAGGGGTAATTTGATGTTACAAGCGAGATGAGAGAGTTTAGAGGAGTTATTTGATGCCCAACCAGGTCTGTTTATCATCTTTCATCATCAGGATCACTCCTGCGCAGTCAATTTTCGATTCTGATGCAGTTCGACCATTCCCGTAAATTGAGAGTAATATTGAGCATATTTAATTGATTTCACTAAGGTTATTGTTATAATTAAATTATTTGAGAGGGGCACCTTAGTCTAATAGCTCATTGGAACCAGGATGAAAAGATTTAAATGTTTGGAGGATAAAAAATGACTTCCAGTGCCCGAAAATGTTTTAAAATAAGATAAATCATTTTTTGGAATGAAAAGGGTGTTATAAAGTGAATTTGGGGAAATATTAAAGATAAATGAAATGTCACTATAATATTATTTAATTGAGGGGAAAAAAGGTAAAAAGGGTATAAAGGAGAACTAGGACCTCATTTCTCATTATGCATGATCATTTATCAAATTTGGATTTTGGAGAGCTCTTGAAGCTTTTGGGGCTTTGGGGCTAGAAACCCTTGAGCAGATTGGTTTCAGTGGTGAAACATATCCACCCTAGTTGGTCAATTGGAGAGATCAAACATATATTTCATAGGTATTCATGGTTGAAGAAGGAGATCCATCATTTTGTGAAATGAAGGGCATTTGCAGAGTTTTTGTGTTGTTTGTGGAGTCCAAACCCTCATCTTCAAATCATGGGAACTTTTCAGATTATTGGGTATTTGTAGAGTTTTAGGTGTCTTGAAGGAGAGTTGTATCTTTCATTATCATCTTGTGGCAGCAATAAAGAGGGTCACTTCAGTTATTAGAAGGTCATCCCATCTTTTGGTAGTTCATGGCAGCAGACTAGGGAGGTTGTAGCCGCCTTTTATCATTTGGTTGTGGCACTAGGGAAGCACCAAACCTCCTATTTGCAGCTCATGGGATTTAGGAGAAGGAGCTATGTTTATTCTCCACATTCCATGGGGGTTTCTTAAGGAGATAACATCAGATCTGCAACTCGTGGCACTTGAATAAGGAGGTTGCATCCAACCGTGGGCATCTCAAGGCAGGTTGTGTCATTCTTGTTTTTGTTCGTGGATTTGGAGGACCATATATGCTTTTTGTGGGGGAAATCGGAGGTTGCACGAGGAGATATCTAACTTCCATTCATCACAGCCATATTCTTCATAAGATTGTGCCATTTATCTACTGTTTAGGTTGTTTAAAAAGGGGTTCATTCCAACACATTTCTTGTTGCATAATTTTGGGCTCTATAAGTCAGATTATAGACAAATCTCTAGTGTATTTGTTGATATAATAAAAATACATTCAATTGTTGTTTAGCGTCTCTAAAAATGGATCTCATCAATATTTCTATTGCTCTCCAAGTGGGTCTTTTCCATGTCATATCTCATATACACACAAAATTGTACTTGATAGTTTCTTTGTTGTTATAACAGTTGAATGGAGTTATTCATCATTTGTTGTCAAATTGTATTGATTGTTTTTAATATTGAATGAAAATAAAATTTATGGTGTGCCAAAAACATGATGGATATGTTATCCAACAGTTTGGAAAAACATCTGAACCAAATTGTTTGACAAAAGTTCTGAACTATATCAGTAGACCATAAAGGGGACCTTACAGCCTAACTGTTTGATGAAAGTCCTGAACCAAAATAAATAGAAAAACACATCAACAAGAAACATCAAAACTTAGCAGCAATCCAAGAAGGGATATTTCATATCATGAACACTATTAAATCAACCATGTATTATCTGTCTAAATTTCTTATAGAGAAGCTTAAGCATCTTGTTGAGCACACACTAGTTTATAAAGGATTCGACTCATCTTGTTAATAAACTGAAGATTCTTAAAAGATATGAGGAGGGAATTCTTATTAGTTTTGACGTGGTTTCTCCATTTGCAAAGAGTCCAATGAAGGAAGCTAGAAGGGACATCAAGGATATCACTAGCGATGAGACAAAAAACTTGGTTTGAGAAATTTTAAAATCCACATGTTTTGGTTCTGGAGGTAATATCCATTAACAAGTCAAGTGAATCACAATGGGTTCCCCACTCTCCTTAGTAATTTCCAACATATACATGGATTAATTTGAGAAAGAAGCACTTGAATATTTTCCATTACAACCAAAGAGGTGGAGTAGATTCATGGACACCAATGATGTAAATTTGCCACATGATAGCTTGGAGAATCTAGACATGTTTTTGGACCATTTGAACAACATATTTGACCACGTGAAATTCACAATGGAGGTAAAACAACATAGGTGCATTCCACTTTTGGATGTACTCCTCGACAAATTGATCTCTTGCCCACTTGGTTGATGAAACAAAGACTCACACAGAAATATATCTTCATGCAAATTCCCACCACTATCATGTGCAAAAAACTTGGCATTATCAATACACTAGTAAATCAATACATTAGAATATTCGATAAAGAACATCAAGAGTAGGAAATAGACCATATATCCAATGTACTAAAAAAATAATTGATAAAGGGATAGACATATTAGAAATATAATTAGCAAATCCTAGAGGGAACCTCTCAGAAGACAAAACAAAGATACGATAGGTAAAATTATTATACCATGTATCAAGGGAACAACAAAAAAAATAGTAAGAATCCTAAACAAAGGAACATTAAAGTGATTTTTTCCCCTCTAAATACCATTGAAATCGGGCTTAACTTAGCAAAAGTCCCTATCGATCCCAGACAAAAAATAGGGATCTACATTATTCCCTACTAATGTGACAAAATGTATATCGAAGAAACATGACACATAGTCCAAACTAGGTCAAAAGAATATTGTGCAACTATCATACACAACCATGTACACAAATTAGCCCTAGTTAAGCACTCCTCCAAATTTAGTCATCATATTTGTATTGTTAATGACAAGATTATTCTGAAAGAGGATCCTCGCTTAAAAAGAAAAATCAAAGAAGCATGAGAAATTAAAAAAAAAATGATAATATTATAAGAAACAATTGGTGTTCGACAACATGTCTCACAAAAAGTAAAGATAACAATGAGTCTTCAAATAAAAAGATATGATAGGTAAAATTATTATACCATGTATCAAGGGAACAACAAAAAAAATAGTAAGGATCCTAAACAAAGGAACATTAAAGTGATTTTCTCCCCTCTAAATACCATTGAAATCAAGCTTGACTTAGCAAAAGGCCCTATCGATCCCAGACAACAAATAGGGATCTACATTATTCCCTACTAATGTGACAAAATGTATATCGAAAAAACATGACACATAATCCAAACTAGGTCAAAAGAATATTGTGCAACTATCATACACAACCATGTACACAAATTAGCCCTAGTTAAGCACTCCTCCAAATTTAGTCACCATATTTGTATTGTTAATGACAAGATTATTGTGAAAGAAGATCCTCGCTTAAAAAGAAAAATCAAAGAAGCATGAGAAATAAAAAAAAAAATGATAATATTATAAAGGTTGGAACTTAGAAACAGTTGATGTCTGACAACATGTCTCACAAAAAGTAAAGATAACAATGAGTCTTCAAAATAATTATCTAACATACCCTTTAATTTCGAGGTATTTGTTACTTGCTTATCAAATTTTTCATATCTTGCAAGCAAGTTGGCCCTTCTTTTCACTTTGGCATTGATCATTATATACACAACAAGGATGGACTATTTCTACTTAGCACTTTGTTCTTGACGATAAGTTCAACCTAGTGGCTCAAACATTGAGAACAAATATAAAAACATGTAGATATTTTCTTGCATATAAGATGAATAAAGATTACAATATCTAAAAACAACCAAATTAATATGAAATAACCTTCTCCACTAAACAAAGGCAAACCAGTATAGACAAAGGTCTATTTTCATGAGGATAAAAGTTTATTTAAGGGAAAAAAACAAGTTTGCAATGTAGGCAGGCTAGAAATTTAACAAATTCATTTAATTGTTTTAAATCATTTAATTGGAGTGGAGGTTGTTGTTGTACATCATGAAGTTCAAATTTCTATGTTTGGCATGCTTATTTTTTATAACATGCTTGACATTATAAGTTATATATTTATTATGTCTTGTAGATTTATGTATATTGTTATTTCAAGTGTTATACATGCTATGTTTGGCATGCTCATTGTTGATAGCATGCTGGGAATTATAAGTTATATATTTGTTGCGTTTTACATGGTTATGTATAAAAGTAACTTAATAAGTGGAAAAATGGTCTCTTAGGGTTAGACATACATGTTGTCTGTTGGTGGTATTTACTCAAGGTGCCACTCATGGAAGGTGAGAAAGTGCTTGGAGGGTTTCCCCGAGGAAGTTTTCCATGGAAAAAAGTGGAAAAACTCACGCACTTTATTAAAAGAATTATCCCCCAAAATCTAGTAGGAATTTTGTCGGAAGTCATAGTTCTTTGGAATGATGGGAGCTCCAACCATAGAAGTTCGGACCTAGGGGATTTGGCCCATTTTAAGATGACATAAATTGCTTGAATTTCCAAAAAATGAGTAGAGTAAGGTGAAATTTTACCTCTTCGAAAAAAATGGAATCATTGGAAAGGTTGAGTTTGTCCACTTATTTACTCACTCCATTATGTATATTGTCACTCCATGTGTTTTATGTATACTATTGCTCAATGAAAAGAGTCTTTTGAATGCCAATGTTATTTTTATTGATTGTGTTGTTTCTTCAAACAAAGCTTATGTAATTATCTTTCATGATCTTAGATTCTCTATAGAGTTTTAGCTCAAAACTCATGATGCTCAAATTTAACATTCACATTGTATGGTGCCTTAAGATGTATGCAAGCTTACACTTCCATATTATAGTTCAATTTTAGGAGGTATAAAGAAAGATGACACTTGTGTACTAGTGGTTGGAGTTTTGGGGTGGTGCACCATGAGCAAGGAGCCCCTTTTTTATTCCTTTTCTTGTCTTGCTTAATCTTATAGGTCCAAGGTCCATTCTAGGCATTGCGATGACCATGTCATCTGAGAGCACCAAGAGTGATGCCATAAGTGGACTTCCCCATGTGCCCCTCAAAATCATAAGTTCTCAACATTATCGTTGGCTATCTTTGAGGGTGAGAACCCTCTCAAGCCCAACTAGGTAAACGTTGGTTGGGAGTATCATCATTGTAGGCCTAGAGTTGAGTATTGAAGATTGGGGCTCACCCCCAAAATACAAATATGACTCTCCACCTAATACATGCATGATCCCTCTTGCTGCATGTTTAACAGAATTGCACCACATTAACATTACACACATTTTTGTTTGTTGCACTCCTCCCACATATTGGGCTATAGAATGTGCATCTCAATGCAATGATTTTCCATAACCTTTGGTATCATGATCTGTTTATATTACTTTTCTAGTTGAAAGTGCAATAGAAACCCCAACAATGTAAATTAGGACCTCATCAACTAGTTATTTCAATTTTAGAGTGTAAGATTGTGGATGAGGGTAGTGATTCAAAGTTGTTTCAAGGGATATTACAAATGACAATCTAAAAGGGATGTTAAATATAACCTTTTCTTGAATATGTGTTTTTTATTTTATTTGAATAAAGGGCCTTCTGATAAAATTATGTTAGTAAACAAGAATCATAGATGGACATAACCACTAGATCATGGACACATTTTTGAGTTTGTTTTGAGCATGGGCATGTCACAACTTATTGCTTGACGGCAAAGGACCATCAAGATAAAATAGTGGAAGAATAAAAAACCCTCATGGGGGAACAACATGGTATCAAATCATGATTATGTGACATCAAATAATCTTATGGATGCACCCAAGCTTGCAACTTCTATCAAGGGATCTACCATTCTCTATGATAAGTGTGATATAAATATTGATATTGTTATGAATCAGGAATCAACCTCTCTTTTTCCAGTCTTCTTGCTTGAGTATGCCTCTGGGAAGGAGAAGAGGAGGCATGCATTAGGTACTCATACAAGGAAATGGAACCGATCCCTTTAAATTCATAGAATGATGTAAGACAATTAGTGTTGTTAGTTTATCCTTTAATGTCCAATCAATATACTAACTATATTGATATAAGAAAGAAAAAATGGCAAAAAGGGGTAGGTCATCAACATGCTTGACCCAGTGAGGGGATTTAAAAGTAGGATGCCCCTATATAAATGTAGTGTCATTGGCATGTGGCCCCTAGAATGCAAAATCTGCAGTGAGTCATCTAGATATAGATAAACGATAAAAATTGAAGATCTTTGCTTTGAATTTCATGGATAAAAAGTAGAATTTCATACCCTAAATATGGTGGATGAAATTGTAATTATTTATGATGATAATGCAATTATTATATATATGAGTACAAATAACGAGACATTATTGGTACACTTATATAACCTCTACATATTGATCAAATTGTGCCTTTACCACCAACATTCTTCATTGTTACAAACGACATAATAACATTTAGAGTTTGAGAATCCTCTGTAATTTTATTAGGTTTTGTTTGTCAAGACATAGTCATGTTTTATGACATCATCTTTCATTATTAACTACATGGATTATTTAATACTCAAATAATTTATTTTGACCCATTTTTGCACTAAGAGTATGGAGGTGTTCTACATCACAGTATGTGGAAGATGTTGTCACATTATGTAACATTATGTTACTTTACATTACAACAACAACAAAATTAAATAAAAAATAAACAAATGTTATGTTACATTACATGACAACAACAAAAAATGAAAAATAAATAAATACATATGTACATGAAAACATCCAAAATATTCAACCAGCGTAGATCCATCTTAAACCTGGATCTATGAAGCACCTAGAGGGATCTCATATTTTAAGGTGTAATTTTTTTTATCATTTAATATGAAGGAATTAATATTTGACATAGAATGAAATGATAAGAAAGAAATTATACCTTAAGAAATTGGATCCCTCTCAGTGCTTGATAGATCCATGTTTAAGATGAATTTACACTGGTTTATTCTAAGTTATCTTTTTTTTAAAGATGAATTTGCTTTGTTTTATTTTGAGTTATCTTTTTTAATTATCATTTATCATTTATTAATTTTTTATGAATTTTAATTTGGCATATGTTTATATGGGTAGTTCAAATTTATGAGAAATTGGTCATTAGTGAATAACATTCATTAATTATTGACTTTTTTTTATGACAATTAATATGACACATGCTTATATGACACAATTTAAGCTCATGAAAAATTGGTCATTATTGTCACGTCCCCACAATGTACCTTGTGATCGTGCACATCTTGAGGGCGTGCGACACTGTGACATTTCTCACTTGGCTGCTTGGCACCACCTAGGATACTTCATCCGGACTCCTCCTCCTCACCTAGAGCATACCCATACTTCGTTCTAGGCTACCGACGAGTCACACTCCTACTCTAGTGCAACTCTTGTATACTTAGACATATGTTGACTACTTTAACTCTTAGTCATATATAAGCAAACATCCATGAGAAACCAAGAGAACTATGGAACAAATGAAAGACATACATAGAAATAGTGCAGGTGGCATGAATCAGGCCTAATACATGACTAAGTCTTTGTTATTGCGAAACAATTATAACATTAGCACTATTGGCTATGTTTACAACAAGGCGAAGTCAAACGAATCGCCTCACCTCACCAAGACACTCATACATAGATCATCACCAAGACTCTCCATTGCAATCGTCTTTGCAACCACTTGTAGTGCACCTCAGACATGCCTCCAAACGTAGACTTGTTGTCTCTTCATTTGTGCAGGCTCTACCTCTTCGTTTCCACAGACTTCACAATTTTTTATTCTTCCTCACACATGCCTCCAATATACTTGTGTTTCCAAACATCCCCAAAACCATCCCAAGAGAAACTTGTCTATCTCTATCTAACAAATCCACCTCAAGGAAGCACAAGTCCTCTGATGTGGAGTGACTTGGTTCCTTGAGGGAGCTTCCTCCCTTCATCTACCTCAGAACCACAAAGCTCTCTTGTTCTCCTTTACTTTCCAAACTTGCTTTCCTTGTTTGTGCGCCCTTGTTCTCTTATAGGATCTCCAAAGGTCACCATTGAGAATTTTTGCATCCTTTGGGCGTGTCGCGCCCCTTCGTGAACCCCAGTCTCCAAACGAATCGCCACACCCCTTTGTAGACTCGGTCGCCCAAACAAACCCATGCGCTTGTCAACCTTTATGCCCCTTGTGACTAGCGCGCCCATCCTTAGTGCACCCCTCATGTCGGTGTGCCCCATATGTTGAACCAACCCATCCTATTGGGTGCACACACCCCTTAGGTGAGTTAGGATAAATCTCCTAAGTGTTCCCCCCATGCCTTAGTCGAGTCATCTGTTTGGTGGAGTGCCCAAGTCTTGCCCTCAACCCTTCATCAAATCATTCGTTGTTTGAATTACATCGCAAGGCACCTTGGGCGGAGTTACCCCTTGGCACATTGTGTGTCCAAGGAACCCCAACTCTCCCCTATATGAAGACGTTTATCTCCTCATTCACATTAAGCATCCTTCCTGCCCAATTCAGACTATGGTGGAAGTGCATGCACTCGAGGCCTTACATCCTCCCCCACCTCAAGTCGTTATCATTCTCGACAACATCCACAAAATTTGTAGTCTCCAAGTCTCTTCCCAACTTGTGCCTCCATTGCAACTAAGTCTACTGGAAAGCCCAAGTTTCCTGCCAATTGGAAACCCCAAAATTTTTTCCAAGTGGAAACCCCAAGTTTCCAACTCACACAACAATCATCTGCAACCTATGAAACCATCCACACTACCCTCTGACCAAAGTTGTATGTGACCAAACTGTCTGTAATGATGAAAAGACGTCTCTTCCCCAACTTTGTTCTTAATGTCCAAGTTGTCACTGCCCCGCTACAACGATCACTCTTCATTTCGTTGTTGTTGTTGCCTCGACTGTTGTTGCAACCTCAACCAAAAATTCAAAAATGTCTAAGTGTCGAACTTATGTGAACTTGCTACTACGCCCATACTTCAACCAACTATGCCATGTCTTCACACACTACATGCCTCAAGTCTTGCATTGGTCGGGTAGCTAGTCCAACCGTCATGTCAAATTCTTTAAATGTGCATCTCCATGCCCAAACTTAGTCTTTTCTATCTGCATCTATGTCATTCCATCCAACTCCAAAGACTAAGGCAAGTGTCCATCCTTGCCTCATTGTTGTTTCCATTGTCCAATCCTCGTCAAGTAGCTCCCCCACAATGTCTAGGTGTTGCACTTCGAACCTATTGGTGCATTTGTACTTTGATTTCCTTCCACAATTTGGCTCATCCTCACAATGCTCTCAGACCAAGGAAAGGTCTCCCCTCACGTTGTTGCACTATGAAATCACCCCAAAGCAAAGTCATTCGCGACAACTTGACTTCACTATCCACCTCATGGCATAGTTACCCAATCTTTGCACCAAGAACTGCACATCCAGACTGCCCTTGCCTCACTACTGCATCACCTAACCATGCTACTACATCTACCTCTTTATGCCTTGGAATGGTTAAGATTCACCCTCAACCATGCTTCCCAAAGAAAGAGAAACACCCATGCCCAATCTCTTCATGATGTAATCTACTTGTCCGCACAATCCTCTAAACGAAGGCAAATCCTAAACTTGCCTCCTTTCGTCAAGTCACCGCAATGCAACTCAACATTTGTGATGAGTGTGTCCAACATGACTATTCTCCTCAAACATCATAAATGATTTTTCCAAAGCGCTCCAAGTAGAATGAGTCACTTCAAAGAACTTCCATGCCTTAGGCACGTTTGAACCAATACTCTACCAACTCCAACCAATGATCCTGTAACACACCCACTATCGTAATTTAAAAAAAATTGGGGTTAATCTCCCACAAATGAGAAATCTCCACAAACCAGCATTAGCGAAATGCCAATCCCTGGTTCAATATCGGGATTCGGGGTTTCTAAGGTTAAAACTCATTCACCCCTATGACTCGCGATCCTCCGAAATCCGATGCGCTCCTCATGCATTAGCTCCCCAGGCCAAGCCTGTGGTTCACTGCCTTTACGGCCATGGTCTTATCTCCTTTCGGGGCAACTCCTATCGGAGTATCGGGATTTCCGATGTCGCAATTCACGAGTCCCCGGAACTCGCGATTCTCCGATCCCCGATATGCCCCTAACGCATTAGCCCTCTAGGCTAGCGTCGTTCTCATGTGACCTGCTACCATATGTTCGCAGCTTCTATAGCTACCCATCGGGGTTTCGGGATTTATGATATCGCGATGCACAAGCCTTCGCAAATTCTGATTTCTTGATACCCGATGCCACTTGGCGTGGACCCACGGCCAAGCTTGATCTTCCGACATCTGTCCCTTGTTCTGGCGCCTATGGCCCACACTCCTTATGATGGCGTGGAGTGACACTTGTCCTCCACTAAAGTGCTATGACTAGGGGACCGTCGCGTTTTGGGATTTCGCGATTCCTTCTGTCGTGAGTTTCTTGTCATCGAGGATCCCGAATTGTCGAATCCCGATCCCTCGGGATCCTCTGACACGCGTCCTTGTCATGAACGGCTCGGATCTCATCGGGAAATCGCGGATCACGATTTCCTGTTGCAAGAATTCTAGGTATTCAAAAACCCCGATATGTCGAACTCCGACTCTCTGGGATCCTCTGCCACGTGTCCCTGTTGTTTGACAGCTCAGATCTTGTCGGGGTTTTCACTTGGATTACCCCGAGTACTTGTCCACGGGAATGCCGATTTCCCAATGGAAAATATCCTGATTTCCCCTTCGGATCTCCTGACACGCGTCGCGCATAATGGACGGTCCAGATTCAATCGGGAAATCGCGATACCTCCGGATCTCCTGACACGTGTCGCGCATAATGGACGGTCCAGATTCAATCGGGAAATCGCGTATCGCGATTTCATTGTGCAACGGTTCTACACTCCTAAAATCCCCGATGAGTGAAATCCCGATGCCTCCCAGAACGCCGACACGTGTCCTACCGAAATCAACAGCTAGGACTCTTCCTCTGCACACTAGAGTTTAGCTCCGGTGCAACTCTTCCCGATCCAATGGTTTACGGGATTTCTACTCCAGATCTAATGACTCGAATCACTTCCTCGCGCGTCTACCCCTGCGCTTAACCCCCACGCAGCTTCACCGGATCCAACGGTTGTCGGGTAATGTGAACTGAAATCTGACAGTCCAGATTCGTTCTTTTGGGTTTTGGGATTTATGATCCCCATTTCCCGTTGCTCACGATGAGAGAGGGCAACGCATGTAACGCCTGCGTTACTTTCATCATTCTAATGGTTGTGAATGACTATGGTTCACTCCGACGAGATC
>ML782982.1:308106-346674 GCA_009831015.1 Picea engelmannii
GAAGTTTCTAGCTCTCCAAAATTGTATAATTTCAGATTTGATTCTCAGCTTGCATTGTCTTCTTGATTGGGTAATTTCCAACACTTGTTGTTCATGTTAATTTGACATAACATTGGGCTGAAATTGTTAAGTGATTTGACATACAATTTGAAGATAAAAGAACAGATTTTCTGCTGTATAATCTATTTTAATAAAGTAATTTTCAGATCTGTTATATGCTTGGAAAAGTGTGCCCTAAGGGATGAAAATTGTTGCCATTTGTTTAGTGTCTCTTCTCTTGAGCTGCCCAATGTGTTGGGTTTCAGCTAAGTGAAATATTGTCCACTGTTTGCTGCTGTAAATTAATATTTTGGATGAGACCTAAGGTTGAAAGTTCATAGGGATTCGATCCAAGAAATCTTTGGTGTGGTGAAATTTTTGAGTTTGCATTAAAAGGCATTTCCACAAGATTTCAACATGGTTTTAGAGCTATTTTGATTGAGATTGCTCTCTTGGAGAAGGGGGAGTTGAATATTTCAGCTGGATTGTACATGTGAGTGGTAATTGAACTAACATAGGTTGATTGGGTGTGATACCCTAAGTCGCTTAGGAGAAGTGCATGAATCCTCAAGGGCTGTTTTACTTATTTGTTGCTGATTTTTGCTTTGAGTTGTGCTTCTGATTTGCTCACTACAAGTAGTTTAGAGAAGCTCATTATGTAGTGCAAGGAAAAGTTGTCAAGTAAATTTGACATGAAGGATATTGGTCTATTGCATTATTTTCTGAGGTTGGAGGTTTGGCAAGGTACAAGAGAAGTTTTTGTTAAGGTTTAAGCTATTATTAGGTTTCTTTTCAATTTACTAGATAACCATAGCATAGATAGGATCACTGAGAGAAACACAATCACAAGATACACAACGTTTATCTTGGGAAACCCTCATGGGGGAGAAAACCCAACAAAAACTTCCTTAATATAGATAGCCAATACAATGCCATGACAATAAACCAAAACACTAGAAAATATCCAACATTGAGCAATGCGCCTCTCTCTTCCATCTTCTCCCAACTGCAACTACCAAACTTGCGCACTGGATGAGCGAATGAGTGAGTGAGATAATGAGGCGCTGACTTCCTTTATTTATACAAACTGGCAGGTGCTGGAAATGTGTCTCTTCATTGGGTAGGGCCGACTTCTCTTCTTAGTGGTTAAAACCACTTTAATTAGCCTGGGAGCCGACTTCTCAATTTGCATATTATATTTAGGGTTTGACCAATCCACAAAAGGGGATTTGGTCAATTACAATGCCCGACATGATCAATACGCAAAAGGGGATTGATCTAATGAATAATAACTCAATAATAAATAGAATACTCTTTGCGGTTACAATATTAAAACACTCCCCTTTAACAATAAGGGTATTCTACAACATTATCAGGAGAGAGAGAGGGCAACAACATCAACATCTGGAACACTGACTGGCATATCTATAAATCATCGGAAGTTTTCTTCATCATCAATATCATCATCCACAACAGTGAGCTTGAATGGCATCATCATCATCTGCATCAACATGGATTAGTATAACACTAATACATCATCATCATCAATAACAACACAAGGCTGATACAACATCAACAACAACATCATAGTACGAAGGCTAGAGCATCATCACCATCAACACTAGGCTGGAAATCTTCAGCACGAAGCTGGCATCTCAACAACATTAGCACGAAGCTGGAAATCTTCAGCATGAAGCTGGCATCTCAACAACATCAACACAAAGTTGGAAATCTTCAACACGAGGCTGGCATCACAACAACATCGACACGAAGATGGAAATATTCAACACGAGGCTAGCATCACAACAACATCAACACGAAGCTGGAAATCTTCAGCACAAGGCTGGCATCACAACACTACTCCCCCTTTCGAGGGAGGTCCTTTCGGACTACACCAAGCTTATCTCGAAAGTGCTCAAACTTTACACGAGATAGAGGCTTGGTCAACACATCTGCAACCTATTCACCTGTGCTAACATACTAGAGCTTTATGGCTCCTCTCTGCACCATATCACGGATGTAATGATATCGGATTTCTATGTGTTTTGACTTGTCATGGAACACAGGGTTCTCTGTCATCTTTATACAACTTTGGTTATCACATATAATCACAGTTGCTTCCATCTCCAGATCGAATAGACCTGACGACAGCTTCTGAAGCCATATGGTTTCACAACTGGCGGAACATGCAACAATGTATTTTGCTTCTGCCGTGCTGAGAGAAATACTTGATTGCTTCCTACTCTGCCCTGAGATCATGGCTGACCCCAGACTAAAACAACATCCTGAAGTGCTCTTTCTATCAGAGACACTTCCAGCCCAATCTAAATTGGTATAACCACTCAGACTGAAGTCACGATCTCCATTATAACTGAGACCAAAATCTAATGTACCCTTAAGGTACCTCATCAGATGTTTTGCACCAACCAGGTGAACACGTCTGGGCTCTACTAGAAATTGACTCAAGGTGTTCACAGCAAAACATATATCTAGCCTGCTGTTTGTTAGATACATTAACGATCCAATGATTTGTCTGTACAACATAGCATCAATCAATTCTGACGATGTGTCAACTAGGAACTTCAACTTTGTTTCCATGGGTGTATTCATGGATTTGCACTCCCAACATATCAAACCTCTTTAGTATTTCAACTGCATACTTCCCTTGGTTAAGGAAGATCTTCTCTGGGCTCTGCCAAACCTGAAGACCTAAGAAATAGTGCATTAGTCCAAGGTCTTTCATCTCAAATTCTGCAACGAGCTTTTTCTTACAATTAGTGATGAGATTTTCTTTTCCAGTTAGAAATAAATCGTCCACATACAACAACAATATAACAAGCTCATCATTCATAACCTTGAAGTAAATGTTAGAATCTGCTTTACTCTTGGTAAAGCCCAAGCTCGTCAGAAAATTGTCAATTCTTCCATACCAAGCTCTAGGAGCTTGTTTCAATCCATGCAAAGCCTTCTTCAATCTACATACATGAGTCTTTCTGTCTTCTACTTCAAATCCTTGAGGTTGTTCTATATACACTTCTTCTTCAATGACACCATTTAAGAAATTTGACCATCTGGTGTAACTTCCACTTCATCTTAGCTGCAAGGGCTATGATGGTTCTGATTGAAGTTTATTTGGCTATAGGAGCAAACGTATCTTCATAGTCAATGCCTTCCTTTTGGGAAAAGCCACAAGCAACAAACCTTGCTTTATATTTCTTAATACTTCCACCAACAACATGTTTTATCTTGTATAGCCATTTGGAAGATACCACATCTTTGCTCTTTGGTTTAAGAACTATTTCCCATACATCATTCTTTATAATGGATTGGTATTCTTCTGACATGGCATCTGCCCATTCTTTCTTTTGAATGGCTTCTTCAAAGCAAGTAGGTTCCTTCTTTAAGACATCACACATCAAAGCCATATAACTGGAGAATGGCTTGAGTTTCTTGATTTGTCTCAAGGTTTCTTCGGGGGCACCATACTTCTCTCCATCTTGAATAAGTTCCCTTGCCGAGGTTGGCTTTCTCTTGTGGGAGATCATCATCTGGGGAGGTTCTTGAGATTCTATTATGTCATGATCTTCTAGGATCTCCTCATCAGGGGAAGTTATGACTTTCCTCATTGGTTCTGCAACTCTGGGAGCCACATGTTGTTCTTCATATTCTTCTTCAAGCTGGCATCTTCTTGATTTCTTGAGTGCTGCATCTTCATCAAAGGTTACATCTCTGCTGATCTCAATATGATGGTAACCTGGTATGTATATTCTGAAGGCCTTGGAGACCTCACAATATCCAACAAATATTCCCTTCTTTCCTGAAGGGTCCAACTTGGTTCTCTTCTCTTTTGGAACGTGTACAAATATGGGACAACCAAATATTTTGAGATGGCTTACTTCTGGCTTCTTTCTGGAGAACATCTCTGCAGGGGTCTTGAACCCAAGTGTACTATGGGACACTCCGTTCTGTACATACACTGCTGTTCTTGCTGCTTCTGCCCATAAGTGCATTGGAAGATCTTGATCCTGGATCATAGTCTTCACTGCTTCCATTATAGTTCTATTCTTTCTTTATGCTACACCATTTTGTTGTGGATTGTAGGGAGTGGTTAGCTCCCTCTTGATCCCGACATCTTTTCAAAAGTTTACGAACTCTTTTGAGGTGTATTCTCCTCCATTATCTGACCTGAGTATCTTGATCTTTCATTCAGAGAGATTCTCTATCAAGGCTTTGAATTCCTTGAATTTACCAAACGCTTCATCTTTTGATTTCAAAAAGTAAACCCAAGTTTTGTGAGAATAGTCATCAATAAACGTTACATAGTATACATACCCACTGATGGAGGTTGGTGGCATTGGGCCACATACATCTGAGTGAATGAGCTCTAGGACTCCTTCTGCTTTACTGTCTCTCTTCGAGAAAGGGTTCTTGATGTTCTTTCCTTGTGCACATCCGTTGCACACACCTTCATGGTCAACCTTGAATTCTGGTAGACCTGTGACTGCCTTGCTTACATATGGTAATGCCTTGTAGTTAATGTGAGCTAGTCTTCTATGACAAAGTTCACAGGGATTCTCAATGGAATGAGTCAACGCTGCTTTTGAGTGACCTTTTAGCTTATACAAGCCACCTTCTTCTTTTCCAATAACAATTGCTTCTTCCATGGTTTTTTGTTTGGGCCACATAAGAACTTCTCCATCTATGAAAGCAACTCTGAAGCCTTTCTTATCTAAAGCTGAGATAGAAAGTAAGTTCTTTGTCAAACCTGGTACATATAGTACATCCTTCATTTTCATTGAGGTTCCTGAATCAAGTTTGTAATTTGATTCTCCTATTCCTTTGATAGGGTACTGCTAATCATCTCCAAGTGTAACTTTCTAGGGAAATTTCTTTTCTGTAAGGCAAGAGAGAATGTCTCTTTGACCTGTCATGTGCTTGGAAGCATCACTATCTATGAGCCAAGTGTCCTCACCAGGTGACACTGATCCTGAGAGGGCAGAGATTAAGACATAGTCTTCAATCTGTTCTTTTATCATCTTTGTGGGTGGCTCTTCATCTTCAACTGTGTGGGCATGGTGCCTCTTGTTTCTCTTCTTGTATTCTTCTCTTCTAGCTGGACAATTCTTAGCAATATGTCCCATCTTGTCACAATGGTAACATTGGTAGGATGAGAAATCTTTTTTCTCTTCTTTGACCTTTTTGAAACTTCTCAAATCTCCTTAGAGGGTGAGATTCGTTATGTATGAATTTGTTTGGGGGGTGAGACTCCTTATGTTGATGAGTTTCTTTCTAGAAGTAAGACCTCTTCCTTCCTCCTTTAGTATGAGAAACTAGGGCTTGATCTTCATCTCTTGATAGTATTGCTTCTCGATTAGCTACTCTTGCTTCTTCTTGAACGCATTTTCCCCAAACACTGTTAAAGTGTAGTTTCTCCTTTCTGGCACAAATAGTTTGGATGAATGCATCCCAAGGTCTTGTGAGACCATTAAGGGATGTCATTATGAGTTCGTCTTCATCTAGAGTATCACCAATTGCTTCTAGCTGTTCCATGAATTCTGATATTCTAGAGAAATATTCCTGAACTGTTTCTCCTTTTTGCATCCTTGTACTTTTGAGTTGAGTTCTTAGATTCATTTTCCGGTTGATGTTCTTTCCTTCATACATTCTGGTTAGGGCATCAAACATTTGTTTTGGAGTCTTCTTTGAAGCCACTTGAGGAATCAAGTGATCTTTAATAAAATCTGCGATGATTCTTTTGGCCCTAATTGTGTCCTTTTGGTGTTTTGCTTTAACTACAACATCGGTAGTTCCGGTACATCTTCTGTAATGAATCTTGCTAGGTCGTTCTCTTCAAGAATGAGTGCAATCCTATACTTCTAGGCACAAAAGTTTTCCACACCTTCTAGCTTATCAACAAGCTTAATGCTTGCAGACATCTTTACCTGGAGCTAGGAAAATGACCAAAAATTGAAAATGCTCTAAATTTAATTTTGAACTTACCAGGAGGTGCGCTTGGCTGAGGCAAGTAGCATGGTTCAGTTAGATTTCAGAAAATTCAAATTTTTCCCCTTCAAACTGGACTAGCGGAATTCCGGACTGGTTCTTCTGGTACTGGTTCTAGTTTCCTGGTTTTCTGGTACCTGTCAAAACTAGGGTTTGACTTTTCGGAGTATCTGACCACTGAAAAGGTGTACTCAAGGTGCCAAAGAGTTCCCTAGGCTAGGGCGCACTTTTTTAGATGGTTTTTAGGTTGATATTCCTCTTCAACAAAAAACCCTAATTTTCTTGTACGACAACAATGGCGTTTTTCTTTATCTAGTGAAAGATGCTCTCTTCAGCTTACCTCTGATACCATATTAAGGTTTAAGCTATTATTAGGTTTCTCTTCAATTTACTAGATAACCATAGCATAGATAGGATCACTGAGAGAAACACAATCACAAGATACACAACATTTATCTTGGGAAACCCTCATGGGGGGTGAAAACCCAACAAAAACTTCCTTAATATAGATAGCCAATACAATGCCAAGACAATAAACCAAAACACTAGAGAATATCCAACACTGAGCAATGCGCCTCTCTCTTCCTTATTCTCCCAACTGCAGCTACCAAACTTGTGCACTGGATGAGCGAATGAGTGAGTGAGATAATGAGGCGCTGCTTCCTTTATTTATACAAACTAGCAGGTGCTGGAAATGTGTCTCTTCACTGTGTAGGGCCGACTTCTCTTCTTAGTGGTTAAAACCACTTTAATTAGCCTGGGAGCCGACTTCTCAATTTACATATTATATTTAGTGTTTGACCAATCCACAAAAGGGGATTTGGTCAATTACAATGCCTAACATGATCAATCCACAAAAGGGGATTTGGTCAATTACAATGCCTGACATGATCAATCCACAAAAGGGGATTGATCTAATGAATAATAACTCAATAATAAATAGAATACTCTTTGCAGTTACAATATTTCAACAGTTTTCCTTGGGCAAGGAAAGTACACTTTGGAGATCTTAGAGAGATTATAAATGCAAGATTGTAGACCCTTGGCTACACCCATGACATCATATTTGAAACTTACTTGTGATGATAATGCTAATTTGGTTGACCCTACCTTGTACATGTGGTTGATTGGATCCTTGATGTATCGTGTGAATACCAAGCCAGATATATGCTATGTTGTGAACTCAGAGTTAGCTTAAGGTTGCTCTGTGGGAGACACATTTTGTAGCTGCAAAGCATGTGTTTATGTATCTGAGAGACACAATTTATTATGGCATCAGGTATACAGGAGATGGCAGCCTATTACTCCATGGATTTTGTGATTCAGATTGGGTTGGAGGTGTTGATTCTCACAAGAGGACTTATGGATTTTGTTTTAGCTTAGGGATATGGTTGATATCCTAGTTCAGCAAGAAGAGCAACAATTGCACTTAGTTTAGGAGAGGTAAAGTATAAAGTGCCATGTTCAATGAGTTGGGAGGTAGTATGGCTTTGCAAGTTGGTGGTTGAGCTTGGAGATATGCAGTTGGAGTCAAAGATTGTGTATTGTGGCAATCAAAGTTGTATCAAACTCTTTGAGAATCTTGTGTATCGAGACCACTCCAAGAATACTAACATTTGTTATGTAGACAGATTGTGAACCAATACATTGGAGAGGACATATACAGATTATATATTCAGGTCACCTGGACCTCATCCCCGACGAGCTTGCGCCCGAAGATGTTATTCTACTTAGAGCACTTCATGGAGTTGCAGGATGGTGTCATTGTCCGCCCCCCATACACGTATAAACATTGGATGCATTTACTCAAGATCCCTCTGGGACAACTCTAGATTGGTTCTCATCGACTCCATGTAGAGATTGATCACCATATCCCATGCTCTGATAGGATCTGCCAGATGTGTCACCTACTGGAGCTAGAGACAGAGAGACCCCTCATTTTTCGGTGCCCCATTTACTATGAGATTCGAGGACGTTACTACTGCCTCTACAGGAACTCGGGGGACTCCCTCTACTCTCTTCTGATATCAGGATCAAAGGTGTCTGGCTCTTTTCATTAGGGAGATTCTCAATCACAGATCCCATCTCTTGCATGCCGCCTTCCACTCGGGACAAACCAAGAGGATCACTTCATACTTCCATGCCCTCCCACTAGATCAGAGCAACAAATGACAATCCAAGTTCCAGAGTACTTCAAACCATAGAGTGGTGAGACTTCGCGCCCATTCTCCCCCCCTTGGAGATTGACCGATATGTTTGAGACAGGGTCGGAGGTGCAGGACCATACACCTGATCACGCATCCTCATCGTGATAGAGGGTTCAACTCCAGACGTGTTTAAAGCAGGGCACCTATCACCCATCAACCCGCCCCCCAACCCCAGCAGAGTAGTCAAAGATCTATTCAGAGCGTTTTTCCTTCAACCTTGGATGGTAGGAGAACTGAGCTTCTTCTCTCCTACAACCTCCCAGGGTCATACAACCGGATCCCCCTATGGTACTCGAGGACTCCGACAGTGAGCTAGCACGACCCCCGGTGCCACCCTCGCCATCGGTCATATCTTGGAGACATTGACCTCATTGGCTTCACCTGCAGATTTTTCTCTCTTAGCTATTCCTACCATGGACACTCCCTCTTTGTATTACCGCACATATGAAACTGCTATATACATTTTTTCCTTGGTTGTAACTAGACCTAGGGTTTCTTTCTTTATGATATTCTTAGCATTTTCTAGGAGATGCTTTTTCACTCCTACATTGTACCCATACTTGTTGTAATCTTTAGTCGCATTGACCTACTTTTGTGGTCATTCGTTGGAGATTAATAAAATTATCTTATCTTATCTTATCTAAGAGACATGGTACAAAAGGGTGCTGTAGCCCTTGATTATATATCTAGAGAGAGTTATAGGTTGTTGACATTTTGACGAATCCCTTAGCCAAAGGGAAGTTTGAGATGTCAATGGAGAAGACAAGTGTTTGTGAAAACACTTTCCTTGTAAAGAGGGAGTGTTAGCTTGAGGTTACTTCGAAAGTGTTTACACCATGCTTGCGGGTGCTTCATGTGATGTGGGGTGCATGGCGTATGGATGACCCTTGATTGTTTTGTGATTGACAAAGATAGTGGGGCCGACTTGCTTGTTGATTGCTAGACCTTGTATGGATATTCGTTGGCATTCTTCCCTAGAGCATTGGAAACCTATGGAGCTTTGTGACTTCTTCATGTAGTTGATACATGAAGTTTGCTTGCTTGCTTGGAGAATGCCTTGCTTTGGAGGAGCATTGGGCATATTGGAGGAGGGTGTTGAGCCCTAGATGGCATGGGCACACTTGAGTTTAGGATGCTTGGGTTGAGGGAGATGTCATGTAGGTGTGGTAGACTTGGAGGAGCACATGGCTTTATAGGAGTGTTGGAGCTTTGGAGGTTTGTGGAGGATGAGCGTTGGATGAATCTCATGGAGATCTTATGCCTTTGAGCCTTGCTTTTCGATGCCTTCATCTTGGAGCTTGACATGTGTCAGTGGAAAGAGAGCACTCCACATGTGAGCCTCTTTGTGTAGAGTTGGGTTGTGTGTAGAGGTATAGTCCCACTTTATATTGTTGGCCTCCCTTGCCTCTCATATAAATATTTAATAGTGGAAGGACAGAGTCCCTTCACACATTCAATCATCATCATCATTGTACTCTATTCTTTGTACTTGTCTTGTAGGGAGCAAGAGAAGACATGAAGAAGAGAGAGATGTCTCGATTGGTCTTGGAGAGATTACTCTTGTGAGATGATAGGGTTTACTCTTGTGAAAAACACGATGTTGGAAGTGATGATCACTTGTTCTTTCATTCATTCATCATCTTGTGCTAGAGATTTAAGGAATGTAGTGCACTGGCCTCTCTCTCTTTTCACTCTTCATTGTACTATCACTCTTTGTCTTTGAGGGCTAAGGTTCTTGGAGAAGTTCAAGGGTTTTCTACGGTTAGGGTTTCACCCAAAAAGAGGCAAAGAAGCTAGGGGTTGTGATAAACCCTAGAGGATAAAGAAGCATTTTTCTTGTAGCTCTTGTGAGAGGACTAGGTTTTGGAAACCATAGTGTTGCTTGATATGCTCGACTGAGGAGGATAAGAGAAGGAGAAGTCTTGGAAACTAGTGGGAGACAAGTGTTGAAGCCAAGGAGGACTTGTCGATGTTGATGCTAACTTGTTTAGGATATTTGGTGATGGTTAGGGTTTTCATGTTTTTCCCTAGCTAGGTGATCCATAAACTACCGTGGATATTCCACCGTTATAGTTCGTCATAATAGATCTTACAATATTCTGCAATGTCTTATTATGCAACATTTTACTTTAGATTTCAGATTTAATATTACTATCTTAGTGCACAAGATACTGAATTAAATTGAAATTGAAAAGAAAGAAGCTAAGCAAATAACACACCATCCACATAATGAACACAAGATGTACACCGAAAAACCCAATACAGGGAAAACCTAGCTAGATGGTGAGCTCTATACCTTGCTCTTTCCTTCTCAGCTATGAAATGAAAATATCAAGAAAGTGCACTCACTATGTAGTAGCCATGGACATTGTGGCCTGAATGTTGGCTACAAGATCTTCAACTTCCTTTGTTTTGCTAAAATATCCCACTCTTAATGCTCTATTCTACTATGGAATAATACTCAATACCACAAGAATGGAACCCGTTCCTTTCCTAGCACTCTAGTATTTAACATGACTTGATAGTCATCTAGGGTTAGGGTTAGGGTTTTTGCATGCCTCAACTCCCAATTAGGGGTAGGGTTTTGGGATTTCTAGAATATTCTTGAAAGTCCACACTTGACTAGCTCTAGATGATGAGTAATGGAAGTTGACATGGTGTCCACTTGGTATCATGGTGGTCAACAAGATAGGACAACTTGGAGGAGGCATAACTTCCTCATACTAACTCCGATTGAAGTGATCTTCATGCCATTGGAAAACTCTTGATGTGTGGAATAGTTTCAAGAGGTTGGAAACTTTGTTCACAAAGTTTTGACCCCAAAAATGGTCGTTTATGGCCCCAAATAGGGTCCAAAATTTTCTGGATCCCAAATCATCAAAGTGGGACTTGCCCCTAAAATGGGGCCTACAAGTGAATAGCTCTAGTTTTTCCACCCAAAAAGTACCAAAATAGATGACAAGTTATATAATGATCCATTTCAGATCATACCTCCCCATTTAGGGAGGCTTTTGGTCCCCAAAAGATTTTGCTGAAGGAGGTGAGGAAGTTTTTCATCTACTTTGTGCCTATAGTACCATTTGGCCTTGCTTGGAAGTTGTCCTTTCAACCAAACTTGCTAGAGTTCATGTTTCCCTCGTTTGGTTGTTCTTGGGTTTCTTCTGCAAAACTATTTCTTTTGCTAACTCTACCTGAGCTTCTGGTGCTAAGTCCTCTATGGCAGGTAGGACTTGCTCATTAGTGTTCTGATCCAACACGGAAGGTTCAGATTTTCCACATTTACTACTAAGTAAATGTGCATATATGGGGGTAGATTGAGTTTGTAGGTACTATCACCCACCTTCTCCAACACTTCAAAAGGACCATACTACAGAGCCTTGATCTTCTTACCAGGACCCTATAGCCTTTCTTTGTTTAGATGCAACCATTGTCTCCCACCTTGAATGTTTTCTCAATTCTGTGCTGATCATGTCGAGCCTTGTACTTTTCCCATGACTTCTTCAATGTCTCTTGTACTTCCAAATAGATTTTTCTAACCTTTTGAACAATTTTTTTTTGCTTTCAATGCATCTCTTGTGATGTGTTTCATTGCTCCTCTTTGCTGCCCATATACAACATCCAAGGGCAAAGGTGGAAAATACCCAAAGCAAGCTTCGAAAGGTGACTCACTGGTAGAAGCATGGACCACTCTGTTATCAGAGTGTTGAATATAAATCAATTTTTCATCCCATGTCTTTAGATGTTTTTGAATGTAACCCCTCGAAAGCTGAACCAATATCTTGTTGATTACTTTTGTTTGCTCATTTGTATTTTGATGGAAAGATGAGAAATCTGGTACCCCTATTTGAGATGATGCTCCTTGGTATCTCAAAGTGCACCTAGACCTTTTCAAAGAGCATGTTTGTTACTTCTTGTCTTTGATGGTCCTTTTGCAAGGCATAAGAATGCACATCTTGTTGAACTTGTCCACAACTACAAACATATAATCATGTCCCTTCCTAGTTGTTGGAAAACCACCCACAAAATCCATGGAGATGCTATCCCAAGGTCTAGTGGGTACAAGTAAGGGACGGTATAAACCTTGCTTTTTGTTACTAGGCTTGTTGGTAAAACAAAGTATGCATCCTCTAATAAACTGAGCTACATCTTCTTGCATTCTAAGCCAATACACATACCTATATAAGTTGGCAATTGTCTTCCCAACACCAAAATGTCCTGCAACCATGGAGGTGTGTGCCTCTCTGATAAGCTGCTATCTTTCACCTTTAGGAACATAGAGCTTGTTTAGCTTGTAGAGCAACCGATTTTGGAGATGATAGCCAACCTTACCATCACCTTCTTCTACATGAATTTGGCCCTATAGCTACTGAAACACCTCTTAAAGTCCTCATCTTTCATGTATGCCAATTTTGTATGCATCATGGGTAAAAGGTTCCATGTGCATAAGAGTTCCCAAAGTTGCTATCTTGGATGTGGGTGGCCTTGAGAGTATGTATGGCAACTTATCGGTGCTTCTCTTCTTATATTTGATGACTAGATGAAACTGCTGCAAAAATCGCATCCACTTGTAGTGTCTAGTTTGCTGAAGCTTACTCTGGTCATGCAAATATTGTAGTGGTTAGTGATTAGTGTGTTTCCTTGCCCATTAGACAGTGCTTCCACTTCTTAACAGCTTGAACTGGGGTGTAGGGTTCCTTGTTATATGTAGGGTAGGTCAGGACTCCACCATGAAACATTTCAAAATGATAGCATACCAGCTTACCTCCTTGCATCAAGACTGCTCTTGTAGCATATCCACTTGTATCTGTCTCCACTTCAAAAGGCTTCTACAAATTAGGTAATGAAAGAACTAGTGGTTGACTACTCTTCCATTTCATCTCATCGAAAGATTTTGCTTATTCTTTCCCCACTAGAAACTCTTACCATTGGCTGTTATGGCATGAAGTGGTGCAACTACAACTGAAAAGGATGCTATAAACTTTTATAGGTACTGCTCTACCCCAACAAGGCTCCTAACTTCAGTGACATTAGTAGGAACTGGCCATTTGAGGATGGCCTCTATCTTGAGTTCCCTCCAATGACATACCCCAAATACACCAATGACTATGAAGCAAACTCACATTTCTTAAGGTTAGCCAACAAATAATGTTTCTTTAGAGTCTCTAACACCTACATGAAATGTGAGATATGGTCTTCCTAGATAAAACTATAAACCGATATATCATCCAAGTACACCATCACAAATGAATTTAGAAAGGGATGCAATACATCCTTCACCAAACGCATAACTGTAGCTAGTGCATTACATAAACCAAAAGGCGTTACCAATCATTCATATAGACCTTGTCTTGTCTTTAAGGCGGTCTTCTAGGTGTCTTCTTCTTTAACTCATATTTGGTGGTATCTCGATTTGAGATCGAACTTGATGAAATACTTGGCATGCTGCAACTGATCTAACAAATCATCGATCCTAGGCAGAGGGTACCATTTTTTGAGGGTGATCTTGTTCAAAGCTCTATAGTTGATACACATTTGCCAAGTCCCATCCTTCTTGGGTTGATTGGAGATCCACAAGGTGCAGTGCTTGGTCGAATTACTCCCTGCTCTAGCAATTGCTGCAATTAGTTTTTCACTTCATCTACTTCCTAGATAGATTGTTTGTACAACCCAATATTTGGTAATGGGGAGTCAGGAAACAACTGTATTTCATGCTCCACTTCCCTCTTAGGTGGTAACCCTTTAGGCTCTTGAAACACTTCTTTGTATGCTTGCAACAAATCCTCCAATTGACCTTTCTACTCTTTGGTACATCCCTCTAGAGATGCCTTTACTTTTACCGATTCATCACCTGGTTGATTTTCTCTTAAGAAAAGCAATAGAAACCTCCTACTAGAACCGATGAATTTCTTAGCTTGGTTAGTACTTACCTGAGAGATCTTGGATTTACCTTTGTGTGCATAGATGATGAAAGACTTCCCATCCTTGATCAGACGATGTTGGTTTGCTCTCCACATGAAGATTTCATCCCTCATACACATGTAGGAGCTTCCAAACACTACACCACACACATCAAGTGGTACTACATCTACCACCACTCCATCAATATAGTCTACACTTAGAGCAAATTTGATCTTACATTGTTTAGTGACCTTGAACTCTGAATCCTTATTTACCCATCCCAATGGATATGGGTTAGGATGGTCATGAACTTCTAATCCAAGCTTGCTGAGTAGATCTTTTGCTATAAGGTTGTCTTGTGAACTTCCAATACAAGCTTGTTGACTAGATTTTCTGTTATGAGGTTGGCCCAAGTACTTCAAACATTTATTAAAAGGAATTCCTGTGTATGGAAATATAGTCTCCAAAACCCTTTCTAGGCTCCTTTGGTGACCATTAAAAGAGATGGAATATTTTTGAACATTCATCCCCATTCTATTTGCCTTCATATATATATATATCTCTAGTACTTTCGTATACCTATTAGCATCTCTTTTAGAAACATTGCCAAAAAGTAAAACATCATCAACAAAGAGTAAATGAGTTGATATGATGTTTCTTCCCGTTTTGGTACCTTTTGAGTTGCTAGACTCCCTCATAAATTTTAGGTACCTACTTAATCCCTTAGATACCATCAAGAAAAGTAGGGCGGATAAAGGACATCTGTAATGTCCCCTTCCAATTGATCATGCCGAAGGATGAATTAATAGCTTATACGACTCCCATAGGCTATAGTTAGCAAAAAAAGGGAGTCACGGGGATTTATTTGGTGTCACTTTGATGGAGGATGTTATATTCATAAAGTGACATTAAATAAAAATAAATTTATTAATCACTTAAACATTAAAAATCATTTTTTAATGTTTAAGTAATAATTAAAGGAGGAATAAGGGTGAGGTTTGATTCGGTCAAGAAAGGGAAAGATCTAGAAGGCTCAGAGGAAGAATAAAAGGAGTGGTAGCCTTTCACTTTATCATTGTGATTTGATCTTTCATTTGGATTGGTCCTAGTACTAGGGTTTTCGTTGGGGTTTGTCAAACCCCTTCCATCGTGAGTCTTGTTTCGTTGGTGCAACATCCGCCCTAGCTTGACAGAGGAGGAGATCCATCCCGGATCTACACTAGAGCTTCATTTGATCATCTCTAGCAGTGAAAAGGGCATAGCAGTAGGTTCGTGGGGTTCCATTGAAGGTATTGATCAATCTCTTTGCAGGTCAGTAGCATCAGTGAGGAATTCGTAGTAGTTGTGAAGCATTATTGAGGACCCAATTTACTTTCCAGTAGAGTTGGGAGGCCGGTTGGAGTTTTTGGAGTAGATCGAGGGTTATGGTGGATGCTTATGGAGGCAACTGAAGGAACCGTTTCTCTGTAGTCTGCAGATCAAGTGAAAGGGGAAGCCGTGAAGAACCCTTGAGGGTCGATCCACCATTTGCAGCAAGCCGAAAGGGTTAGGAAGGGTCGTGGACCCACCTGTTGAGCAAGGAGAGCTTGGGGAGAGGGCCATGAGGCTTGATCTCAGATTTGTAGGTCGACAACAATCAGAGGGAAAGGGCGTGGGGGTTTTGGAGAGCTCACAATACAACCCGACACCATATTTTGGGAGACTATGGCATCGATCCAGGTTTCTATTTGAAGTATTGTGTGTTTGCTAGCTGCTACAACAACCATTAAGATAGATTGTATTCTGTATTCCATTTCATAATGAAATTCCAAGACTGTTTCTCCCATTCTATGTGTACTTGTTTTATCTACAATATGTTTGATGAAATGATCACTAGCAGAACACATACAAACTGTTTGTGGTAGTTGTAAACCCAATTATGCCATTAAAATTATATGGGATACAAACTGTTTGATAAAATCACACTACCAGAGAAAATACACTTTGTGCAACAAATACAATCTCGTAGTTCATTTTCTATTTGGGATATAACAATGGTATCAGAGCTGGTGATCTTGCCAACCTGTGACTACATTGATGCCTAGAAGAAGAGGGTGTAGAGGACAGCCCTTGCCAGTGTCACTGAAAGGAGAACTAGAGGTAAACGAACCCGAGTCAGAGCAAGAAGGAAGCATGGGGGACCATGGTGAGGACAAGACTTTACATCTATTAGAGGCACTGGTCAAGGGGCAACAACAGATGACCAATGAGCAACGACAATTCATGCAGTTCCTAACACAGTTGTTTACCAACACCCATGGAGGTTCCAATGGGAGCCATTTAGAGGGAAACCACATAGGAGGTAGGACTCATGCAGAGGGTAGCAATACCCATACCCCAGCTTAGAGCGGGATGTAAAAGGATTCCTAAGACCCTATTACCACAATTCCTTGCAGAGCAACCTACAGGAACACAAGAATAGCCAAATCAGGAGCTTGATGTTACCTCCACCTATAGAGCAGCGCAGAACCAACAAAACTTTGATCTCATGCTCAAGGTGGGTAGGTTGACTATCCGATATTTTGACGGATCTGCCAAGAGCACAGCCAAAGCGTGGGTGTAGAAGTTGGACACTTACTTCCAACTTAACCCAATGTCTGAGGTAGAGGCAATCAAATTTTCCACCCTTCACTTGGAGGTTGAAGCTCATGAGTGGTGGTACCATGGGCTAGTGACATTAGGGCATGCCAACATCACTTCATATGTGGACTTCATTCAGAGTTTGATGGACAGGTTTGACAAGAAGGATTGTGAGATACACTTCAAGGAGTTGGCATAGCTGAGACATACAGGTACACTGGATGCGTACATCATAGATTTCTAGAGGATGGCAGTCATGGTGACAAACATTTTTGAGTAGCGATTGGTGATGCTATTCATAGAGGGTCTAGCTAATCCCTTGAGAGGATGGGTAAGGGCCTTTAGGCCAACCACATTATAGGATGCCATCATGAGGACCCAAGATATGAGGGACACAGTCTCTAAGAAGTACCAACAAAACCCTTCATTCCTTAGGGGGGTAAGGAGACGAGGTTTCCCCAGAAGCCATGGACAGGGAAGGACAGGATGGATGAGGAAACTCGGAGGGAGCTAAGAAGGGAGAAACTTTGCTTTAGCTGCAAAGAACCATGGGAGTCGAGTCACAAATGCATGGGAAAGGGGAAAGTACACTACATAGAGGTACTTTTCGATGAGGATTATGATGGCGAGGACGAGGTAGTTCATGCACAGGATAGCAGACATAGTAGTGGTGAGGCAGAGCCATCACACCCCGAGGTTACAACGCAGACACAATTGCAGGAAGGTGTCAAGAAAGTGACCATTACCACACTTTTAGGAGTTCCCAAGTATTACACCTTCAGGATCAAAGGAATTTTATAGGGGCAGAGAGTTACAACACTGATTGATGGTGGGGCCACCCACAACTTCATTGATGCAACACTTGTCGCTAGGAGACATCCCTGTAGAGGATTTCGAGGGTTTTGATGTGGTAGTTGCAGATGGGTACAACATGACATTATTTAGAGGATCAGGGGATTGGATATGACATTGGGCAACTACACGTTGACCGATGACTTATGTTGTAGATCTGGCAGACACTCATATGGTATTAGGTGTCTGGTGGCTATACTCACGGGAGATATCCACATGAACTATCAAGAGATGAGGATGGAGTTTAGGGACAAGGAAGGTCAGGGTTGTTCTAAGAGGTATGTCCATTGGAGTTCCCAGGATCATGTCAAACAAACGTATGGAGGCCATTTTTAGACACATAGACGTGGCTTGCACATCGAAATGTTTGATCATCACGCAAAAGCCATCAGAGGACCGCCAACATTATCATGTAGACATATAAGAACTGCTTGGGAAACACGATAAAGTGTTCGGGCCACTACCAGTAGGGAGACCGCATGACAGGGGATTTGAGCATGTCATTGACTTAGAGGAGGGTGTGAAGCCCGTGATCACCACACCATACATGCATCCGAAGAAGTCTAAGGACGAGATAGAGAAGGCCATACAGGAGTTATTGGAGATGGGGCACATCAGGCCTAGCTCTAGTCCCTTCGCTTCTTCAACGATATTGGTGAAGAAGAAGGATGGCATGATGGAGATGTGCATCGACTACAAGGCGTTGAATAAGAAGACCATCAAGAACCGGTACCCGATACCCAGGATTGATGAATTGATTGATGAGTTACATGGGGCAGTGCACTTCTCGAAGATTGATCTTCGATCAGGGTACCATTAGATCGGGGTTAGAGAGGAGGACATCCATAAGAAAACATTTAGATGTCACTATGGGCATTATGAGTTTCTAGTCATGCCCTTTGGGTTGACTAACGCACCGGCTACCTTCCAGTTGGAACCATATCTTCAACAAGCAATTGAGGAAGTTCTTGCTAGTATTCTTTGATGATCTACTGATATATAACAGAACTTGGGAGGAGCACTTGAAAGTTGAGGCATGTTGACGAGATTCTCAGCATAATGGAGGAACAATCATTGTTTGCAAAAGAGGGAAAGTGCGAGTTTGGGATGCCGAAGATTCTTTATCTAGGGCATGTGATCGGTGTTGAAGGGGTAAAGGTGCATCAGGAGAAGATCCAATCGATCTTAGATTGGCTCACACCCAGATCACTTACAGATCTACGGGGGTTCTTTGGTTTTTGCAGCTACTACAGGCGCTTTGTGAAAGGATTTTCACAACTTGCTGTGCCATTGATAGAGCTCACTAAAAAGGGAGCATTCAGATGGTCGAGGGGGGCACATGAAGCATTTGACAGGATGAAGAAGGTGATGAGCACTTGCCCAGTGTTAGCACTTCCAGACTTCTCACAACCATTTGTATTAGAGTGTGATGCATTAGGAGAGGGGATAGGAGTAGTGTTGATGCAAAATCGATACCCCATAACGTTCGAGAGCAAAAAGCTGAGGGAACCAGAGAGGCTCTATCCTATCTATGATAAGGAGATGTTGGTCATCATGCATGCATTGACCAAGTTTAGAAAGTACCTGGTTGGAGGACACTTTGTGGTGAAGATCGACCGCAACATTGTGAGATATTTTTTGGAGCAGAAGGATTTGAACGAGAGACAACAAAAGTGGGTAAGTAAGGTGCAGGCGTATGACTTTGACATCGAGTATGTAAAGGGCACGGGGAATGTAGTTGCTGGCGCCCTTTCCAGGAAACCTGCAACCTTCTCCATGACAGAGATCTCAACGAACTGGAAGTCCATTCTCTTGGTGGAGTACTCCAAGAATACCTTCGCCTGTGAGTTGATGGAGGGCATTATTTAGGATGATAGGTACAAGATAGTGGAAGACATCATCTACTACAAAGACATGATCTATCTTGTCCCTGAGTCCACACTCAAGGATAAGATTTTGAGGGCAGTGCATGACATACCATTGGCAGGGCACCCAGGGTACTTGAAGACCTACAGGGAGGTGAGGGAGAGATTCTCTTGGAAGGGTCTAAAGGAGGATGTGCTTTGATATGTGAGGGAGTGCATGACTTATTAGCAAAACAAGTTGAAGCTTACACATCTGGCAAGACTGCTTCAACCATTGTTGATTCCAGAGCAGAAGTGGGAAAGCATCTCCACGGATTTCATTATTGGGTTGCCGAAGGTACAAGGCAAGGTTTGTATCTATGTGGTGGTAGATATGTTGACCAAATATGCGCACTTCTATGCCATTCCTTCAGAGTACAAAGCATCTTAGGTCGCAGACATATTCTTCATGGAGGTGTTTAGACTACATGGTCTTCCAAGGAACATAATCAGTGATTGAGATAACAGGTTTCTCAACACATTGTGGCAGGAGCTGTCCAGGGTATCTGGAATGGAGTTGACACCTAGTACCAACTATCACCCCCAGACGGATGGGTAGATCGAGATAGTGAACAAGTGGATTGAGGGGTACCTGAGGAACTATGTGTCAGGGTAGCAGAGGGCATGGATAAAATGGTTGCATCTCGGGGAGCATTGCTACAACACCACTCATCACATGTCCGTTGGGATGAGCCCGTTTAGGGCATTGTATGGCTACGATGCCCCATCATTTGTGGATTTGGCATTTGGGGAGAGTAAAGCCCCCAAGGCCAAAGATTGGTTGCAGGAGAGTCAGGACATCTTGAGAGTCYTGAAGGAGAATTTGTAGGTCGCTCARAATCAACAGAAGATGTATGCAAATAGGCACAGGGTGGAACRCAACTTTGAGATTGGGGACTTAGTCTTTCTYAGGATGCAGCCTTACAGACAGTCTTCGYTGAAGAAGAGTGGCACAAAGAAGCTGAAGCCTCGCTTCTATGGAGTTATGGACCCTACAAAGTGATCAGGAGAGTAGGAGAGGTAGAATATGGGTTGGMGCTGCCAGAGGGTAGTAGGATCCACAACGTCTTCCATGTATCTTGCCTCAAGAAGGCGTTGGGACAACAAGTTACCACCTCGGGCGATCTTCCTCCACTAGATGAGGAGGGACAATTGGTTCTGACWCTAGAGAGGATTGTTGATGTCAGAGAGAGGAGGTTGAGGAGCAGAGTCATTCTAGAGTACCTGGTCATATGGAGAGGTTTTCCTGCAGAGGATGCTACTTGGGAAGGAGAGTAGATCTTGCAACACCCTGATTTGGATTTGCTTGGGAACAAGCAATCTCGGGAAGGGAGGACTGTAATGTCCCCTTCCAATTGATCATGACGAAGGATGACTTAATAGCCTATACAACTCCTGTAGGCTACAGTCAGCAGAAAAAGGGAGTCACGAGGATTTATTTGGTGTCACTTTGATGGAGGATGTTATATTCATAAAGTGACATTAAACAAAAATAAATTATTAATCACTTAAACATTAAAAATCAATTTTTAATGTTTAAGTAATAATTAGAGGAGAAATAAGGGTGAGGTTTGATTTGGTCAAGAAAGGGAAAGATCTAGAAGGCTCGGAGGAAGAATAAAAGGAGGGGTAGCCCTTCACTTTATCATTATGATTTGATCTCTCATTTGGATTGGCCCTAGCACCAAGGTTTTCGTTGGGGTTGGTCAAAACCCTTCCATCGTGAGTCTTGTTTCGGTGGTGCAACATCCACCCTAGCTTGATAGAGGAGGAGATCCATCCCGGATCTACACTAGAGCTTCATTTGATCATCTCTAGCAGTGAAAAGGGCATAGCAGCAGGTTCGTGGGGTCCCATTGAAGGTATCGATCTATCTCTTGGCAGGTCAGTAGCATCAGTGAGGAATTCATAGCAGTTGTGAAGCATTATTGAGGACACAATTTACTTTCCAGTAGAGTTGGGAGGCCGGTTGGAGTTTTTGGAGCAGATCGAGGGTTATGGTGGATACTTATGGAGGCCGCTAAAGGAACCGTTTCTCTGTAGTCTGCAGATCGAGTGAAAGGGGAAGCCGTGAAGAAACCTTGAGGGCCGATCCACCATTTGCAGCAAGCCGAAAGGGTTAGGAAGGGCCGCAGACCCACCTGTTGAGCAGGGAGAGCTTGGGGAGAGGGCCATGAGGCCTGATCTGAGCCTTGCAGGCCTGCGACAATCAGAGGGAAAGGGCGTGGGGGTTTTGGAGAGCTCACAGTACAGCCCAGCACCATATTTTGGGAGAGTATGGCATCGATCCAGGTTTCTATTTGAAGTATTGTGTGTTTGCTAGCTGCTACAGCAGCCAATAAGATAGCTATTATTGTATTCCGTATTCCATTTCATAATAAAATGCCAAGACTGTTTCTCCCATTCTATGTGTACTTGTTTTATCTATGATATGTTTGACGAAATGATCACTAGCAGAACACATACAAACTGTTTGTGGTAGTCGTAAACCCAATTATGCCATTAAAATTATATGGGATACAAACTGTTCAATAAAATCACACTACCAGAGCAAATACACTTTGTGCAGCAAATACAATATCTTAGTTCCTTTTCTATTGGGGATATAACAACATCCCTACCTTAAACTCTGGATGGAGTGTAAAAGGGAGAAGCAGAACCATTTATAAGGAGAGAGAAAGACATAAAACTCATACAGCTTTCTATCTTGTTGACTATGGGAAAACAGAAATCCACATGAATTAACATAAGTCTTATGTAGAGCCCTGACATTTTATCATAAGCGTTGGATAAATCCAGTTGCTTCACAAAAGCTGGTAATTTCCTTGTCTTAATGGTATGTAATCCTTCTTGAGTGACCCTCATTGCATCGTGAATATGTCTGCCACTTAGAAGTCCATATTGTTCCAAGGAGATAGAATCTAACAGTACCGGTTTCAATCTCCTCAAAATTACATTTGCAATAATTTTGTAAATCACATTATATATAGATACAGGCCTAAAGTCATCAAAAGAGTTTGAAGTGTCTCTTTTTGGAATCAAAGCTAGAAAATTTGAATTCATGGCCCCTAAAACATTACCCAAAAGTTTTGGGTTTCCAACACTCTTAGAAGATCTTCCTCTATAACATCATAGAAACCCAGATGGAACTGTATAGTTAGTCCACATAGAGCTTTATGGTTTTTGCTATATTTGCTCTGGAGGGTTCTTTGAATAAATTCCTACGATGTGAGACTCCTACATTTGCTATATCCTTGAAGTTAGTAAGTCTTGAACCATCCTATGCTTGTATGTCCTATATTGTATCGATACTCTTCCTCATATTGACAAAATTATGAAAGAATTTGGTATTGCCATCTCCCTAAGCTAGCCAAGTAGCTCAGCTCTTTTGCCTCCACTTTGCTTCCTTTCATGCCAGGAGGGCCTTTTTTGATATTCTAACCTTTTTAATGTCAATAGTTCATCTTCAAAAAAGATCCCTTTGGCATTTGCCTCATATATCCAGGTTATGCGATTTTGTACTATTAATACTATTATAGATCCCAATGAGAGTTCATAAAGTTTAATTTTGATCAGTCCATAGTTACCTTTTTTGCCTTCTTTAGATTTTCATTGAACAGATACATTGCTGTCCCATTAATCTATATATTGCAAGGAGTCCATTTAGATTTTACTAGGAGTTCATAATCCTCGTTTTGTAACTAGAAAGGGTTAAGTTTAAAAAACCTCGGAGGATTTTCATCATTTTTCTTCATTTGTAGAAAAACTGGGAAATAATCTGAGCACGTTCCAGTCCCAACTGATGTTCTTCCCTTCTCTACCTCCACTATGATTTGTTCTAAGATTAAAAATTTGTCCAGTCACTTTGAAACACTTTCTTCCCCATGTCTGTTGTTCCTCCACGTGGGAGTGATTTTTAGAGGTTCTACATCGCATAGATTAGCCTCATCTTGCTTGTGTATAAGATAGTCAGCTAGATTGATAGCTCTACAGGATTCTCCTCACACTTCATCCCTCTCCAGTGCTAGATGTAAGTTCCCCCCAGTTATTATGTCTTCCTTCTTATGTAGTCCCGATTGAATAAATCCTCTGGTAGCTCAAGTGTGGATGAAAAAACTGTATGCACCATTGTGCAAAGGAGTTGCTCACTATAAGCCTCCATAACAGTGAAGAGGAGAAGATGACAGAACTCTTCCATATCAAGATCTAGGTCAAGAATACCTAAGTAGATGTTCTATCCTACACTAGTTTTCAAGCCAACCTCATAGCAGAGGATTTGGTAAGTAAGCTTGGATTAGAGGTACATGAGCAGCCTCATCCATATCCCTTAGGATGGGTGATACCAAACAGTGTACACTTAGATTTGCCATTAATGCAAATTTCACGGATGATATAGAGGTAAATTTGGTACCACTTGATGTATGTGGTGTAGTGCTGGGAAGCGCCTATATGCATGTAAGGGATGCTATCTTCATGAGAAGAGATATTGATCAAGGATGGTAACTCCTTTACCATCATTGCACACAAGGGTAAGCCCAAGCTCTCTTTTGTAAGTGCCCATCAAGCCAAGAGACTGATTAGCTCCAGCAAGAAGGATGTGTTTCTTTCCTTGAGACAAAAACAACAAGGGTGTATGATACTATGAAAGAACATAGACAACACAGATTAGCAGAAGAAAGCTAAATCGGCCAAAAAGACTTAGCAAGAATTCTTGTAGAAAGGCAATGCCAAATGGTACTCTAGAGAGAACATTGAGAAAATCTTTCCTCACCTCCAAAAGTAAAATCTTTTGGGCACCATAACCCTCCCAAAATGGGGAGTTATGATCCAAAATGGATAACTATATTTTTTTCATCCTTCTTGGTGCTTTGTGGGGTGGAAAATCAATGTTGTGGGCTTGTAGGGGCCATTTTTGGGGCCGATCCTAAATCCCACTAGACAGGGTCAAAACTGAAAATTGCCTATCTGAGGGCTTAAACAACATTTTTTGGGATCAATTTGTCGAGACTTTGTATTTTAACTCATTGATGTTGAAGAGCTCTTCGAGAGCTTTCCAATGTGAAGAAGTCTAAAAACAATGTTTGTATGAGAAAGTTATGCCCTCGACAAGTTGACTTATCCTTTGACCATTGTATTACCAAGTAGATGCCACGTCAACTCCCATTACTCGCACATGTATAATTTCAAGAAGATTCTAGAGGGTCCCAAACACTAACCCTAGTTGGGGAATGTGAAAATCATAACCATAACCCTAACATCTATTAGGTTGTGTTAAAATCCCTGCCACTAGGAGAGGGATGGGTTCCATTCCATTTGTAATGATTTTTTGTTCCACAGTCAAGCATGCAAAGGAATGAGATATCAGAGCAGAGTAGAGAAAGGAGGTGACCTTGTAGCAGCCTATCACAGACCATAGTGCCTATTTGCTCCTTAGTGTGCACATCTTTCTTTGTATTTTGCGTTGTAAATCTGAGAATAAAAAGAGTGAGGCACAAACCTTATTTCTTGCTGGAGGTTTTACCTCATGGGTTTCCCCAAGGTAAATCTTGGTCTTAATGGTGTGTTCTTATTTTCTCAATTAGTTTTTATAATGAAAACGGTATGCTTCTAAGTTCTAATATTAAATCTTAATCAGAAGTAATCACTGCACAATAGAGTATAATCTCACTGTATGTATAGTAGCATTATAAGATATGTTGTGACGAAATGTCCATTGGAATATCCAAGGGAGCTTTCAGATCACCTGTTGAACTTTTCTTGGTTGTGTATGTGACAAATGTTTGTCTTCTTAGTGAGTGTTCATTTCTCTTTTGCTTTTCAACCGTGGGCATGCATCACTCCACCATAGACAAATTTCCAAGTTCAATGATTTGGTTGATCCCTTCTCTAGTGCCATATATTCCATTTCTACATGTAATTGTTCCAAGCAATTGTCTAGAAATTGATCAATAATGGGAGGATTGATATACATTGCCAGTTTGTATTGATTTTCCATAACCCTGTTATCATAGTCTCTTTGTATTAATTTACTAGTCAACTAGCCATTTCAATTTTGGAGTGCAATATTGTGGATGAGGAAAGTGTTAGTACATCTATTCAACCTGTACATCTCAGTGATATGCTGCTTTTATAAGTTTGTGTTCATGCATTATTTGCTTTCTTTGTGGGATTGTATCTTTATCATAAAAAGACACAAATATAAATATAGGTCAGGTGGCAATGGTGTGAAAATGGGCAAGACATTTTTGTATGTATGTATCATAATAATGGTAGAGTATAGTTAGGCATTATCAGTTTGTTAGGACAAGTAGATTGTTGTCCTTGTCAAATGTGATGCCTTTTACCATTTCCATCTGTCTTCTCTACCACGAGTCATGGTGTTGGTCATTTGCCATTCAGTACATATATCATTAAAACTCTCTCCTTGGGAAATGACAGGCCCACTTTTTATATAAATTGTAGTTGTACACCCTCTGTGATCAGTTCATTGTCTATTTGGTGGACGAGAGTTTGATTCCTCAACTGAAGGATATTTCATACCCATGGGCACACAGAGTCGGGGGTGCTAAGGGCAGCTGGACGAGGAACCTATGGTTGTGGGAAGGGTAAGTTTAGGTATCCATTACTGTTTATGGTCTTGGAGCTCATAACTTCTCATCAGTAGAGGTGTCATTTTTCTGTATTGATACCTAATAAATTTTTGGATTGTCATATCTCTAGTTGAAGAAAAATCTAGTGTTTTTGAATGGAATTCATATTATCTTTGTTTATTCAATATAATATACTGAATAATCTTATCTTGCAGGTGCAAGTTAGTATGGAAGATTCAATGCAGCATTGTGATAATGTAAGTGGTTACTTTTGCTTGAAATATTAATTGCATTGAATTAATAATGAACATGAGTGTTGTGTGGAGCCAGTGTTCAATATGTTGCTGTGCTGCAGATTGCTACATAAATATATCAATTCTCAACCTTCCGATATTGATCATTGGTTCACACAAATTTGCAATCAACACTCCAACAACCATGCTATGCCATTCTAATAGACCCAGAAATATGGTTGTTCAACAATTTTTTCTCTTACTGTTTATCACCCTTGGGCATCTTTGCACACGTACATGGGCATATTTGAGAATTCTTCACAGTCAAGACATTCAAATAATAATGTACATGCCTCCTCTTATGGGGAAAGTTTGGATGGGACAAATTCAAGTCACTGATTCAAGGCTTCCTCAAAATTTTCATTAAAAGGTTAAGTAGTGAAGATTCATTTCTAGTTGTCCATAAATTCCTCAAGAATTCTTTGACAATTTCCCTCTGAATTTTAATGGCTTTGATATCTTAAAAGTTAAGATGCATTTTTCTGAGTGCCTGGAAAAAGCATTTGAAATGTCCATCAACCTCTCAGATCTAGTGCAGTTTGGCTATTATATTAGCATATTTCGCTTTTCTAGCTATAGAGCTTCTTGGAATATGCCTAGCTTGAGCAGCATGCTTTCACAATTCCTCATTAAAGTGGTCTGATTCCAAGGCTAGATTCACCGTGGCATGATGCTCCTTATGCTGCTTTTCTAATTATAGCAACTTGTCTTCCATATCCCCACTAATAAGCTTGATGGTTCTAGCAATTACTTCCTCCCACCAAACTTTCCAGTTTTTGTTGACTAGGGTTGGCAAGGTTGGGGGAGGGAACTGGATACGAAATAGTTCTCCTGGAATAAAGGAAGAATTGACTCTTTAGATGGGAACAATTCAACTTGAATTTGGTTTTGGGTTGATCATCATATCTTCACCCTAACTGATGACAAAATGGACGGGGTTATGATCTGAGAAGGAAGCATCACCATGAAATTTTTTTTGGTTGATAAAATACTTACCTTTTAACTATATTAAAAGAAACATTTTACTAAAAAAGGGTGTGTCGCAGATGCAGACTTTCACAAGATCAAGATCAAGCAAAGAGCTAGACTATCCTGATAGACTGCTGACAAAATGTACGGGGAGGACATTCCCAGGGCTAGATCAAGCAGAAAATCAATCAACAGACAGCCAATGGACTGAACCCTAGCTGCCATACAAGGCAGGGAGACCATCATCAACTTGAGATGGAAACCAAAGGCCAATCTAGGCTGCTGATCACAGATGCGGCTGCTGTGAGACACAATATCACCATCAGAAGTCGCCACTAGGCCCCAAGAGCAGATGCGGTCGCACTAGGCCTACTTGGATGAGCCTGTTCCATAAGCAATCCCATCCTTTACAAAACACCGATGTCATGCAAGAGAGAAGCATGCAGATGAAAAGAGCCATCCCCCAAAACCTGCCAGCAGAGTGTGCAGGGAGGGCATACTCCCAGAGTTACAACAGTACTCAAAACTGCAAATGAGGGAGACTGAAACTCTAGCTACAGAGGTCACAGGTCGAAGGTTCAGGAGCTTAACTCATTGTAAACTTTGGGTAGGAACTTCCAGGCTCTCTTCCTTGATGGTGCCATCACAATAAACCAATTCTACACCTGGGAAAGCAGTGTTATGACAGAGTATGAAATCCCATCATAATAAATGCTTAAGGAGCTCTACGAGCTTAGGAGGCTGGAATTCAAGTTGGCTCTGTACTAGGTAATCAAAGAATTAATGTCGATCATGTACAATAACTGCAGATTAACCTAACCCTGATCCGATCCAATCCCAAGACCCTTTCCGCCCTTCATTCCTCTTCTTATCAATATGTTTTTACTAAATTGAAGGTGCCCTGTTATTTCAAATGTTGGACACTGTCAAGAAGGTCCCTTCCTCTGTTTAAGTTCTTTCGCTTGTATATTGGTCCATACATATTTTACTGTTCAACTATTCTCCATATTTTCTGTATTTTTCTTTTTATAATTTCGTATCCTTTTTAATCTTTTTTCTTTCATCCCATGTTTATCATTTCCGTTTTTTCTTCTATATGACATTCATCCACTTAATTTTCTACTCTATGTTTAGTATTTTCCTCCACAATACATATTCCAGTAACAAAATTTTTGCCCCCATGGAAAATCATGGGGTTAACAGTTGGAATCTTGCTTCTTGAGGGACAATTAGTTTTGCTAAGGGATAAAACTCTGTAGGATGGATAGAGACAGTGAATTGAAGAGTGTGTTACTAGAAAATAAGTTCAGTAAATAGACCTTTCAAAGCACCTAAAATGTCTGGGAAGATGAGGGAAATGAACATAGACATGGTAATGATGAAGTGATGCTTTTTTACCTCTTGAATTGCATGATTCCAATTGAGGCAATCTTTTTGCTTGATGGACAATGAATTTCTTAGATAAAATATCTGCTGAACAGCTAGAGAAATAGAAATTTGGTGGAATATAGAATAGAAAAATAAGTTGAATAAACTGACCAGCGAGAATGAAACTATTTAGGTGGGAAAATAAGAGAAATAATTAATTAACATAGAGTCTAGACATTGCCGGTAAAATAATGCTTCATAGCACTTGAAATACTAACAATCCATTCAACCCCACAAGGGAAAACGGCTCAGAAATAACTAACAAAACATTGTCAAAAGATTATAGTCTGCCTTAGGGGACCATGTGTGTGACAATCTGGCATCACAACAATCAGGAATTTGGTTCTTTGAATTTTTAGCATAAGAATCCAGTCAATTTAAATCCTCAATGAAATCCAATCTACTGAGGCATGATGATCAGACTGGCCATGAGGGAACTTGATATGATAGAGACATCTTGCATGGAATTTCTAAGGATTAGAAAATTGAAAATGAGAACCAGTCTATCTAAATTATAATGAAACTGGCTTTAGCAGGAAACTGAAAATGACAAAAGCATTATGCTTGGCATTTATAAGGATTAATACATCTAAAAATAGAATCAATTAATCCGATTCTAGGACCCTAGAAATAAGGTTTTCTTTAACTAGGTCATTGTTGGAAGAACTTTTTGTCTGTAAAATGACATGGGAAGGGAAAACTGGAGTACATGGACAATAGCCTTATTTATTATTCATCAAGAAAACAAGGTTTATGACAGACATAATCATTGATCCTTAGATATATACATTGTTAATTTCCTGTAACTGAGCTCATGAAATTATTGCCAATAATTTACTTTAACCCAGAAATTATACTTGCTGATATAAATTCAGAAATTATGCAAATAACCTACAGCTGAGTTATTTAACCAACAATACACAGCATAAGCTAATAGTAAACCAAGCACAAAAATTGGACAACAATACACAGCATAAGATAATAGTAAACCAAGCACAAAAATTGGACAACACCAGAAATACTCTGGAAACCCCAGTGTGGGGAAAACTAGCAAAGGAGGGGCTTTATTGAGCTTCTTGAGCAAGTTTATCAGCAGCAATTACACACAGTAAAACTCAGAAAACTATAACAACAACTTCAGAAATTCTTACAGCACAAGTCTGCCCTGTTCTGGGAGCTACAGGGCCCTCCAAAACTCAGCCTAACAGGCCACAGTACGTACCAGCTGTTCTGGCCACTTATAGGTGCTGTACGGATGCCTTAGTGTGCCCTTCTGGGCCTCTGTTCAGCCCAGAAATCTCTGCTGCTCAGATGCTGTATAGTATGGACCTGTACAGCCTGTACGTCCCTGAGAAGATGAGTAGAATGCTGCTGTCCACTCTGAGCAAATTTTGCCAGCTCCTTGCTGCCCTTGCTCTGCTCAAATAGCCCTCAAGTGCCCCTGAAGTTGGATGCTCTGTTCTGCTCTTACTCCTCAGCAAAACTCAGCCTCTCTCTTCAGCTCATGCGCCCTCCTTCAGCTCACTTGCTCCACTCACCAATGAGGAATATGTCCTCTCACCCACAGCCCCTCAATTTATCTTTACTACAGCCTCCTTTCTGCCTTGAGTTGTGTGCCAATTCAGCCTCCAATACTCCAAGGAGGTGCGCCCCACTTTGGATGGACCCCACAACACTAAGATGGTGCCTGCCACTAGCCTGGGCCCCACAAACCACTCAAAACAGAATTTTTGCCGACTTCCTAAGTCAGACTTAGGCTAAGACAAATAAGGCTTATCTGGGTTGTTTAATGTGTCCATCAGCATGCCTAGGACACTTAGGCCCATGCTGAGACACCGTCTGAGCTATAGAAACTAACATACATAATGTATATCCCAATAATAATGAGAACATTCCACTATAAAGGTTTGGATTATGGGATATGCCACTCTGATGTTGAGTAGTATTTCTTAGCAATCTATAAGAAGATATCCAAGAAAGACATTTTAGTGTCCGTTTTCATTTTTGTGGTAGTTTTAAATCTTGGAGACCATGCCACTGTATGGGGGCTAGGATATATAAGGCATTTTAGTTGCCATTTTTATTTGTGTGGTAGTTCTAAATCTTGGTGTCCATGCCATCGTATGGGGGCTAGGGGTATAGCTTGTTTCATATGATCACCAGTTCAAATGTTTTGGATCATTTGAGTTAATCAGATGTGCTGAACAAAAGTCTTATTGTTATGATATTTCTATCATGACAAAATATTTGGTAGTATCACAGACAAAGTTAAGACAGTAAATAATGGCATGTGAAATGAATTATAATATGCATGCTAGCAAAACAAATTGTGTTGGACCTTAATCAAAGTAAGATTTAAAATGTCAATTATGTAATTTATATTTGCATTCATCATAGCTTGTTTTCTCAAAATTTTTTTTTTTGTGTAGATACTTGATCTTTATGCTGCAGTGGAAGAGTTGCATAGCCACAGTTCACAGGAAATAAAGAGATTGTTGGAAGATTCTCATAATCTGACGGTGTGCTTGATTACTCAGAAAGGCTCTTTGATAAAGGTGATTATCTCATTTTTTCATTATGTGAACTTCCAAAGTTGACCAAATAAATCTGACTAATGTGCACATTGTTGCGTGTAGGTCGATATGGAAAAGGTAGCTTGGCAGCTTCCTTTGCACCTTTTAGCTGTTCTTGTATCTTCAAATGGTGTTGAATTACACCTCCAATACTTGCTATGTGGTGTTCGACTTTTGCATACTCTCAGTGATTTAGCGTCCCAACATGTCAAACTTGAGCAGGTTATGGCCATTTTGATTTTCTTTTAGTGTGAGAAAAGTTAATATTATCATATTTGAAAACTTGCTAGGGTGATGCATGCTTATTTGAAATGTTGGCTCAAACTTCAAAGATTTTTTTTGTTCTTTATTAATATTATATTAGAGAAAATTTCTATGTTAGTCGACAATGAGCATGGGAAATGTAGGTGTGAGTGTTAGCCCCCCTACTCCTCCTAACTACCCGATAAATTCTACAACCCTCTAAAATGATTTCCAACTATTAAACAAGAATTAAAGAATCCTAAGATCATACCATAAACATGTATTTAGTGTTCACATAAGGGTCTAAGAATTTAGAAATGAGCATGAGAAAAAATATAAGAGATGATAAATAGATGTAATAAAAGATATATTTGAGAGAAAACACTACCACCAAGAGGATTTGAGTGAATGGAGTGAATTGAGTCTACATGCCCTAGGTGTTGAGCCTCCTCCTCGAGCTATGGTGGTCAAATTTCAAATTTTCTTGAGGTGTCATCCCTCCTACTTGATCCAGGGTGACCCAACATAGATTCATGTTGCTTGAGATCATTCTCTTACTGGCTCTTTTACTATGTTGTTGGACATAGTAGATTCAAAAATCTCCATGTCAATTTTTTGAATTTGTGTGAAGTTGTGTGCCTCTTGTCTGTGCTAGGGAATGAATGGTTTTCTTGTTTGTTGAGGTTGTAGAAGCATTGTTTGTATGAATCTCCACGCCCTCTCTTGCTTGCATTGTTGAGTGTTATCGAGGAAGGTGATTCTTTTTGAGATCTAGCTTCCTTTTAATCTATACGAGTGGTTGTCTTAGAATATGAGCTCAATTGCATTTTGAGTTTTACGCATTTTTGTTGCACTTCTTTGTCTTGAAGAGGTTTATAGGTTTGCATAGTACTTTTCTTTTGTATGTAGTCATATGCGTCTCTCCTGTCCCTACATGACAGGAACCTTGTACCAATGTGTTGGCTTTATGAGTGGGTGAAATTTATTCCTACTTGTTGCATCATGGAAGTTGAGTTCTCTACATAAGAACTAAACAAAGGGGTATGGGGTTTCACATTGGGTGAGATGACTTTCATGGCTAACAACCCTCTCTTTCCTTGAAGGATCTCATTGAATCTTCAAGATGAATCTTTCAATACAAGGGTATTGTTAGATTTCTTTGGAGCTGAGAGGGATGGACAAAATGTGGCAGAAGGCTCAACATGATGCTCGAGAAAAGCAAAATTATTGCCTACAATTGTTGGCAGCCATGCTCAAAGACAAAAATGTTGGTTGAAGTTGGATCCTAGCACCTCTTTGACCTTTTGTCCCTAGGCAGGGAAGCCATTAATTACACTAGGAAGAGGACCTAGGCAAAAAACAAAGTCCTTCGGAATAGGGAGGGGTGATGGACTTGTTGCAACTTGCAAGGAAGAAATTTCTATAACGAAAGTAAATTGGAGAGACAGTGCACGATGCAAGATGTATTCTTGTTATTGTAGAAGGCATTAATTTGTATTTGGACATAAGTGATGTAACTCCCAAATCATATGGGAGTGTCTTAACACCTGATGATTTAATTGCCTTTTTACTTTATTTAACTTAACCAACCTAAGTTACATTTACGTTAACTTATACCTAGGCCTAAGTTTTATTTATATACATAAGTTAACATTAGTCAATGCATTCTATCATCCCCCCTTAATGACCACTTCGTTAACTTTACACTAAGTTTGTCACAAAATTTTATAGATTTATCCTTTTGACAAAGGCTTGGTGAAAACATCAACTAGTTGGTCCTAAAAGGGCCAATACAAAAGTTCAATCTCTTTGTTCTGGACCTCTTTCAGATGAAGTGGTGATGGACCTTTACATGCTTCATCTTTGAATGACAAACCAAATTCTTCACCAACTTCAAAACTCCTTGATTGTCAGAGTACAAGGGGGTTGCTCCACTCTGTTAGACTCTTGTATCCTCTAGAATCCTCCTTAGCCACCCTGCCTAACATGCAACACCTACAACAACCTTATATTATGCCTTTGTGGATGATATCATAACTGTTGGATGCCTCTTTCTAGTCCATGAGATTGCACTTGAACCCAAACTGAATACATACTCTGAAGTAGGCCTCTTGTCATCAGGTGAAAATATCCAATTTGAATTTGTAAATCTCGTCAAACTGAAATTGTCATTTTTGACATATCCACACCAATTTCAATTGTGCTCAATGTCCTCTTTGCAATTTTCCCGTGCATATCCCTTGGTGAAGGCATGCATTTGGAGGCAAGACTTGTTGCAAAGCTAATCTACGACCCAGTATAAGTCAGAGAAATAAAACTTACTACTTGTTTGTATAAGGTAGTACATACCTTCGTTGGGTTTTCATCTGCTGATAGCTTCCAACCTATCTCAATCGGTGTTGCTAATGGTTTCTAATTGGGCATCTTGAATCTTTAAAGTGACTATTTTGCATATTTTGCCTGAGAGATGAAGACACCATCCTTCTTCTTCCATACTTCCAATCCTAGATATTTATGTAGAAGCCCCAAATCTATCATTTCAAAATCTCTCTATAAATCCCTGCTTCACTTCAGTAATTGCATCTGCACCACTCACTGTGATTATGTGATCATCAACTTAAACAAGGATGGCAATGCCTCTAACACTTCTTTCGATGTATACATTTGAATCCGATGTGATCCTCTAAATGTTAGAATTTAAGCCATTATTAGGTTTCTTTTCAATTTACTAGATAACCATAGCATAGATAGGATCACTGAGAGAAACACAATCACAAGAGACACATCATTTATCCCGGGAAACCCTCATGGGGGAGAAAACCCAACAAAAACTTCCTTAATATAGATAGCCAATACAATGCCAAGACAATAAACCAAACATTAGAGAATATCCTCTCTCAAGTAATGCACCTCTCTCTCTTCCTTCTTCTCCAACTGCAGCTACCAAACTTGTGCTTTGGATGATCGAATGAGTGAGTGAACAAATGAGTGGCTGGCTTCCTTTATTTATACAAACTGGCAGGCGTTGAAAGGAGGTGTCTCTTCACTGGCAGGGCCAACTTCTCTTTCTGGGTGGTTAGAAGTTAGAACCACTTTAATTTGCCTGGGGGCCGACTTCTCAATTTGCATATTACAATTAGGGTTTGACCAATCCACAAAAGGGGATTGATCTAATGAATAATACATCAATAATAAATAGAATACTCTTTGCAGTTACAATATTTCAACACCCCCTTAACAAGAAGGGTATTCTACAACAGCATTAGGCGAGAGAGAGGGCAACATCATCAACAACATCTGGAACATTGATTGACATATCTATAAATCATCGAAAGTTTTTCTCATCATCAATATCATCAACAACACAGAAGAAAGGCTGGAGCATCATCAACATCAACACTAGGCTGAGAGTCTTTAGCACAAAGATGGCATCACAACACGAAGCTGGCTACACAATATCATCAGCACGAAGATGGCATCACATCACGAAGCTGGCTACACAATATCATCAACACGAAGCTAGCATCACAACACGAGGCTCGCAACACATCATCAACACGAAGGTGACATCACAGCACAAGACTGGCACATCATCAGCACGAAGCTGGCATCACAGCACGAGGTTGGCAACACATCATCAACATGAAGCTGGCATCACAACACGAGGCTGGCAACACATCATCAGCATGAAGCTGGCATCACAGCACAAGGCTGGCAACACATCATCAACATGAAGCTGGCATCACAGCACAAGGCTGGCAACACATCACTACTCCCCCTTTCGAGGGAGGTCCTTTCGGACTACACCAAGCTTATCTCGAAAGTGCTGAAACTTTACACGAGATAGAGGCTTGGTCAACACATCAACAACCTGTTCATCTGTGCTAACATATTGGAGTTTTATGGCTCCTCTCTGCACCATATCATGGATGTAATGATATTGGATCTCTATGTGTTTTGACTTGTCATGGAACATAGGGTTCTCTGTCATCTTTATGCAGCTTTGGTTATCACACAGGATCATGGTTGCTTCCATCTCTAGATCGAATAGACTTGTCAACAACTTCCGAAGCCATATGGCTTCGCAACTGGCAGAACATGCAACAATGTATTCTGCTTCTGCCGTGCTGAGAGCAATGCTTGATTGCTTCCTACTCTGCCATGAGATCATGGCTGACCCCAGACTGAAACATCATCTTGAAGTGCTCTTTCTGTCAGAGACACTTCCATCCCAATCTGAATCAGTATAACCACTCAGTCTGAAGTCATGATCTCCATCATAACTGAGACCACAATCTAATGTACCCTTAAGGTACCTCATCACATGTTTTGCAACAATCAGGTGAACACATTTGGGCTCTACCAGAAACTGACTCAAGGTGTTCATAGCAAAACATATATCTGGCCTGGTGTTCGCCAGATACATCAACGATCAATTGATCTGTTTGTACAACATAACATCAATCAATTTTGACGAAGTGTCAACCAAGAGCTTCAACTTTGTTTCCACGGATGTATTCATGGACTTGCACAAAAACATATCAAATCTCTTCAGTATTTCCACTGCATACTTCCCTTGGTTAAGGAAGATCCTCTCTGGGCTCTGCCAGACTCAAGACCTAAGAAATAGTGCATTAGGCCAAGGTCTTTCATCTCAAATTCTGCAGCGAGCTTCTTCTTACATTCAGTGATGATCTTTTCTTCTCCAGTTAAGAATAAGTCATCCACATACAACAACAATATAACAAGCCCATCATTCATAACCTTGAAGTAAAGGTTAGAATCAACTTTACTCTTGGTAAAGCCCAAGCTCGTCAGAAAACTGTCAATCCTTCCATACCAAGCTCTAGGAGCTTGCTTCAATCCGTACAGAGCCTTCTTCAACTTGCAGACATGAGTCTTCCTGTCTTCAACTTCAAACCCTTGAGGTTGTTCTATATACACTTCGTCTTCAATGACATCATTCAAGAAAGTTGTTTTCATGTCCGTCTGGTGTAACTTCCACTTCATCTTAGCTGCAAGGGCTATGATGGTTCTGATTGAAGTGTATCTGGCTACAGAAGCAAATGTCTCTTCATAGTCAATGCCTTCCTTTTGAGAAAATCCACGAGCAACAAACCTTGCTTTCTATTTCTCAATACTTCCATCAACAACATGTTTTATTTTGAAAATCCATTTGGAAGATACCACATCCTTGCTCTTCGGTCTGGGAACTATTTCCCATACATCATTCTTTATGATGGATTGGTATTCTTTTGTCATGGCATCTGCCCATTCTTTCTTCTGAATGGCTTCATCAAAGCCAGTAGGCTCCTTCAATAAGAGATCATACATCGAAGCCATATAGTTGGAGAATGGCTTAGGTTTCTTCACTTGTCTCATGGTTCCTTCAGGGACACCATACTTCTCTCCATATTGAATAAGTTCCCTTGCCCAGGCTAGCTTTATCTTGTGGGAGATTGTCATCTGGGGAGGTTCTTGAGATTCTATTATGTCATGGTCTTCTAGAATCTCCTCATCAGGGAAGCTATGACTTCCCTCACTGGTTTTGCAACTCTGGGAGCTACAGGTTCCTCTTCATATACTTCTTCAAGATGGCATCTTCTTGATTTCTTGAGTGCTGCGTCTTCATCAAAGGATACTGTTATCGCACAATTTGTAGTCAAGGTAAAAGACGGATGAGAGAAAGACAAACTGGCGTAACTGAGACTATCCCACCACTGTCACCTCAATGGGATATCTCTTTCTGTTTGAAAAGGCAAAGTATAATATTCCTTCTCACAAGTCAAAGGGGTTTTGAGAAGGCAAAGGTTTGAAAGGCTAAGTATAATATTCCCCCTCACAAGTCACCATCGATCAGAAAGTCCCAGCTAATCAACCAATAAAGATAAGTAATAACCAAAGAGGGTACCTGCCCGAGACAAAGCAACAAGGAAACTATACATGTGCAAGATTACTTGCTGGTTAGTACTTCATATAATCAAAGACTTTTTGATAATAAGCAATTGATGAACAATATTGATGAAGTAAGTCAATGTTTACACAATAGCAATGATTACACAATATCACTTCTCAATAAATGCTAATGAAGCTTCACAATAAGCAAATGGCAATTTATCATCAATGTAACAACACTAGAAGCAACGCTTTAGCCAATTATTCAATTGCTTTAAAGATAAATAAATGCTGCATAGAGATGTTTATAACATGAATAGATGACGACAACAATAAGGTTAGTGATTGTTAGTCTAGGCTAGGGTTAGAAAGATTAGTAATTGTTCAAAGTATTTGGATGTGTGTATGATCAAGGTACTCAAAACAATGAGTCTTAGACCAGTGCGTTATTAGGGCGAATGAAGTCAAAACAACTGCAAATGTTGAAGGGCCGTGATAATAGTGATATGGCTAAAGACAAGAGGGTTAAATGTTGAGGTGTTGCTAAGGCAAGGCCTCAACAATGAAACCCTAGGGGATAAAGGTTCACTAAGGTGTAGAAACCCTAGGCGTCAGTGCTTTCTCCTCCTTCTTTAGGTCATTGGCAAGATGAAATCAGCTAGCTTGAGTAAAAATTGATAGGGCTAAAGACAAGAGAGTTTGAAGATGAAGTGTTTCTAAGGCAAGGCTTCATCAATCAAACCCTAGGGGAAAACGACTCACCAAGGTGTAGAAACCCTAGGCCTTGATGCGTTTTCCTCCTTAGCTCAACAACAAGGATAAAACAGCTAGGCTAGAAGAGTAGAGGTAGAGTGTTGCTATGGCAAGGCTCTATCTAACTTCAACAAATCAAATGGTTCTTAACTTAGTAGGGGCATGGGACAAGGACACCAACATGTGCTTGTCACCTAGGGTTTAATCCAACAAATTATAATAACAAAATGCAAGTAAACAATACCATAACCATTCAATAAAGAAGTGTTTTGCAGAAATTCACTTACATCCACCAAGCATTC
>ML782983.1:9367-19698 GCA_009831015.1 Picea engelmannii
TTTTAAGATCTGCGTGTTACCTATCACACGATTGGTGCAACTTCTTTGATTGACACTTTTTTCCATTCAGTCCATCTTCATGGTTTTTTCTTTTATAAGTAAAGTTTCTAACTCATTAAAGAATGAAGAATGGATTCTAAACTTTTCAGTTTTTTCTTTTATAAGTAAAGTTTCTAACTCGTTAAAGAATGGATTATAAACTTTTCAATATGCACATTTATAAATACAAGCCTTCCATAGAAACATAAGTCCCAAAAGCCACAAAAATGTTAATCAAGAGCTAGAAGTTACTCGCAATGTATACTCTGCTATGGGGACAAGGTTCTGGTAATGATAACAAACCCATTCCAATGTAACCTTTATGCCAAGTAGACTTCCAACAAGTAAGAAGTGGTCATGAATCGATAAATATAGAGAAATGATTCAGAGAAGAATGGGAGACTCTAAAAGAAAGGGTCCAAATGGCCAATAAGCTAAAAGATGAGAAAGGAATAGTGTCAAGGTTTCAAGTCTGATACATAATAATTATTCGTCGAAGGGTTAGTTTTAGAAAATTTTGATGAGAAATCTACTGGGACAAAGTAATAATATAAAACTTGGATCATGATGGCCATCATCAAGATGGGCGCAATATTGGTTCTAGGTGTACCTTGAATTCTAATATCGAAGTTATCCTAGAGGTCAAACAAGGATCAAGTCCCATGCTCTACATTCTTCACATAAGACAGGCCCATTAACTCAATGGAAGTATTTGAGACAACATTGCACTTGGATTTTTGAGCAAATCAACCATGCCAACTCAAATTCTAAATCTATTTAGTAAGGCTTCCATAGAACTTGGGATAACCCGACATTATGAAAGAACTAAAAGAGGCCTTACTATTCAATTCAAGAATTTGACTCATAGAAACTTGGGGGTGACTTGTCTTGAATCTCTGAGAAGGTAGACCAATTATCATTGCAATTCATTTTTTGAAGCTTATTTAACAACAAAACAAGAAAAAAAAGCATCATGGCACTAGCGAGTGTGGAAGCTGCTTTGAGATAATCAATGTTTATTTCTTCATTAGGTGATGACAATTCAACAAATTAAGATATGAGCTAGAGTATTGTTGTCTAGGCCTAATGAAACTACAAGGGAAATTCATCAATACTGGAAGCATCTATAGCCATAAAATTCATTATTTCTCCTTATGCATGCACATGTTTGGCTTTATTGAATAGCTTTAGTTGTTTTAGATAGATTGTTGCAATGAGTGAAGAGCTCATTTGCAAACCAATATGTTTAGCGCCAAAATACCATTGCCTTTGAGATAAGGACTCTAGCCTTGGAAATACAGAGTGTTCCTACCAAAACAATGCCTTCAAATTTGAATGACTATCTACCTTTTTAAAATCCAATAGAGTCATTCAAAACAAGTGGTCCAGAAGATAGAGTAAGGATTTTGAGAGAAATATAGAACCTAGTGATAGTAAAGTGAAGCCTAGAGACGAATGGAGTGGCAAATGGATTTATTTTATTTTATTTATTTTTGTCCTAAGCAGTTCCTCTGTAGATATCATATAATTATTCTTTTCTTGATTGTGTCCAACCACATAAGGAAAATCATCTTCTTCTAGAGCCCTCTTGTTTCAACACCCAAAACTATTTATCAATGGGATGTAGAATAACAATCCCAACACAGAAATTAACCTCTATGAAAGACCTAGAAAAACTAATAGCATCTATAAGCTATCTACATCAGTTCTACTAATTCCAGTGGGTTTGAATCCAAATTATACATAGAGGCTCTCTATAAAAAATTGATATATAAGTTATACAACTTCCAAATGTGTTTGAATCCAAGATATACAATATATGCTCTACATTACAAATTAAAATACATGATTACCATATATAAATCATTCATGTTTAATCTATCTATTATTAATGGCTTTAACTCTTCAAATGTTTAACCTCTCTCCACCCAGATCCAACTTCTAGGTATATGTTAAACCCAACTCTCCAATGGATTTGATTTCAAACTCGTGTACATGAAAATTATTTACTACTTCAACATGAGCTAATCAAGAAGATATCCTACAACTCTATATGCCAAAGAAAAACCCTTGTATTAAACAGTGTACACTATAATCTAAAGACTTATTTAACATTTATCTACAACCTTGAATTCCAACTCTCTCTCTACCAATGATGCGTTGCTACACATTTTTGTAACATATCTAAAGAAAGAATAGACATCATTTTCCATTCCTGAATCCTTTGTCTCCAATGATTGTCATGACCCAAAATTCAACATATAAAGCATCCTATTGTAACAAAGGATTTTGTAGGAAAAATACAATGGAAGGAAATTCAAAATGTCATCTCTTCATCCTGATCCTCAGCCTAGGCTACTGGTATAGACATGAATTCACTTATACAACATGTTACCGCCAAAACTAGCAGCTTTTGTAGAGGTGCTAATGGGGATAAGCACAACATGAGAAACTCACCATTGTTACCTTAGCGTCATTTCCCCTTCACTTTAGGCCAGATCCTTGAAGACACTGGGGGTATCCCAATCCACGGAAACGAACCTGTATAGTACCTTTGTTGACCTTTTCTATATGAGAAGATATCGTATTTGATGTATTATTACAATGATGAGTGTTTCATGTATATATAGAACATAAGGTGACCATCCATGAAAGGATGTGTCCCTTGGATAATAAATAACTACTTATTTATTATATATATTTATACCTTGCATTATAAATATCATGTCATGTATTATATATATATATATATATATATATATATATATATATATATATCAAGAATAATGTCTTCCCGATGTTGTCCAAACATCAACACTCCCTCTCAATGAGGGAGACATTCTACATCATGTCGAAGCTTGTCTCTGAAGTATACAAACTTCACCCTAGACTCATGACACATGTCTATCGGTCCTTGGAGATGTCTCTCTCCCACCTGAATCAAGGGGAAAATCCCCCTGTGGCTCTCCCTCTGAGCCAATTGATTGTCTCTAAGATGAAGCTCACTTTGGGTCTGTGTGTGATAGCATCTTGCATCTTGAGTCTTTATCATTCCTAGTCAAATCATCATTACTAAGGAGAAAGGCTACACCTGGGCCATTCACCATAGATACACCCTTGTGAGTGAGTGTCATCCTAATGCTATCTGACACATGGAAAGTACCTCAAGCACCTCGAGTCCATATTATTCCTTGTCATGATCAAGGAAGGACTACACTTGGGCCCATTTACCACAAGTGCACATTTATGATAAATGTATCCTCTCTCCCTTGGTCTGCAGCCCAATCTAGGAGAAGGTTCACTCGATGTTGAAACATCAACACTCCCTCTTAGCTAGGGCGGTATCCTTCCATGATGTCTTCATCTAGTAGTCCACTGACTACTCTGTAATCAACTAGTAGCACACAACTACTACCATGCCATCGGTAGCTTGAATCACCTATCACAGTCTTTGCGATCAAGCAACACATAGTTTCTCCAATTGATCTGGTAGTCTCTGTGACAATCAAATAGTAGCATACAACTACTACAATTGTCATCCAATAGAACACGACTATGTTGATCCATAGTAGTACACAACTAATGTCCAGTGGTACACAACCACTACTAGTAGCACACAACTACTTTCTAGTGACACACAGTCACTGCCAGTGGTACACAACCACTGTAGTAGAAAAGGGTTTGTCACACATGGCACTCCCATGTGGAATTCTAGAGGTTACTCCCTCTAGAAACACTAGGTTCAACTCCCCATAGTGTGTGACGTCAAGGTCAAATCCCTTGACATGCCCTCATGTGCTCTCCACAAGGGACATGTCCTCATGTACTCGCCACAAGGGATATTGAGCTATAAGCCCAAACCCACTTATCCCTTCTAAGATAAGTTTCCTCACAGATCAACTCAACTTAGTCACAGAGGAGTACAATCTGGAGAATGTCTCTCACACATAGCACTCCCATGTGGACTTCTAGAGGCTACTCCCTCTAGAAGCACTAGGGTTAACTCCCCATAATGTGTGACGTCAAGGTCAACTCCCTTGACATGTCCTTATGTGCTCTCCACAAGGGACGTTGGGCTATAATCCCATACCCTCTTATTCCTTCTGGGATAAGTGTCCTCACATATCAACTAAACTCAGTCATAGAGGAGTACGATCTGGAGAATGTCTGTCACACATGACACTCCCATGTGGACTTCTAGAGGCTACTCCCTCTAGAAACACTAGGTTCAACTCCCCATAGTATGTGACGTCAAGGTCAACTCCCTTGACATGTCCTCATGTGCTCTCCACAAAGGACGTTGGGCTATAAGCCCAAATCCACTTGTCCCTTCTTGGATAAGTGTCCTCACATATCAACTCAACTCAGTCACAGAGGAGTACGATATAGAGAATGTCTCAAGAAGATGCAAACATCAACACTCCTTCTCAGTGAGGGAGGCATTCTCTACCATGCCAAGTCTATCACGGAAGTACTCGAAATTTTTCCTGGAAAGGGGTTTGGTAAGAACATCAACAACCTGCTCATTTGTAGGAAGGTACTTTACCAGTACTTCCTTCCTCTGCACCATGTATCGTATGAAATCCTGCGAGAAGCCTATGAAGCCTCACTTCTTCCATGAGTCACATCACTGGTTGCGATATATTTTTCCTCTATAGTACTAAATGCTATAGAAGTTTGTTTCCATGAATCCTAACTGATCTCGAGTTAAAGCAACACCTTCTAGTTCCCTTTCTATCAAATACACTCTCTGCCTGGTCAAAACTGTATATCTCTGCAGCCTCTCTTCATCTCTTGAGACATATCCAATTATACCATACTGGTACACTCTCTGCGACAACTTAGTCTGCTCAAATCATGAGCTGGCTTAGGGTTCTTATTGCAAAGCACTATCTAACTATTTGCTTGAGAGTAGGTCCTCCATTCTCTCTGCAACTAATCCCTCTGGATTTTGCAACTGCTCCCTCTGGGACTTTGTACCTGCTAAATACTGAGATTGAGAGTAGCTTCTCTACTCTGTGAGCAACTTCCCTCCTTTGGGACTACTCTCTGTGGAACTGGATCCTCCATTCTCTCTCTTTGCAATTGCTTCCTCTGTAGCTGCTCTATATGGAACTGAGAGTGGCTCAATAATTGCTCCCTCTGGAGCTAGAGGTGACTCCTCCTCTGTCTCTACTCCCTCTGACATTGAAGGTATCTCTTCCTCCTTCTTTGGAGGTAACTCAATCTCTTCTCCCTCTGGATGTAGTACCACCTCCCTCTCTTGGAATGCCTCTTGACACGAACCTTCTTCTCACAAATTTCTTGAAATTTTTAGAGAATCAATTCCTCATATTTATCAAGTGCACCCATCTTTAAATAGGCTTTCAAACTTTTATAGAGTTACTGTTAGAGAGCTAGTTGATCTCCAACATCAATCGACTTATGCCAAGTTGAGTCATCTATTATCCACTCAATACAAACTTTTAAAGATGTTCCATTGATAGGCCATTCAATGTTTTTACTGCCAATTGGTCGATATCACTATCGACAATCCTTTCGTCGACCGTACTAATTGAATCCTTCCAGTCAGTTCGAAAATGGATCATGCCTTTAATCCACTTGCTCTTCAACTAACTATATCTTAATAGATTGATCCAAACTTGATCTTCATTTTCAGGTAGTCAAGATAAGTCGATAAGTTAACTATAATTGTCCCAACTTAGCGATCTCCAATCGAATATACTCCAACTACATCCAAGCTTCTAAGTCGGTAGAGATCTGGGCTAATGCTTTATGTCTCTAGTCGATCATTCGTAAAGATCAATAATAGTCTCAATCGAACGATAAATAGATTTGGAAAGTTGGTCATTTTGTGTATAAAGAGATGTCACAGATCTCGATAGAGTATGTGTCACATGGCTCTTGTTTCCATGGCTCTCCACTATCAACCTCCATTATTGGTCTCTTTGAGCTCCTCTCCTTTAGCTAATTTGAAGGTTCAGCAGGAAATTGAAGTAATAAACTCAGCCCATTTGGGATAACTAGCTTCCAACATATTCATAGCCAAGCATCAGAAACGCCTTTGAATTCACAAGCACGCACTTTATTTATTTTGTCTCTCTAGCGCCCTTAGAGCCTATTCACGTTACTTGCATGTTTTTTATCGTAAGTAAGTGTTTCTTCATAAATTATGAACTTCATTTATGGCAATCTAAAACAACAGGAATTTTGAATGGGTGTGTTGGTCATTACCGTTGGTTCTAATGCGTGGTTGAGGCAGCCAATAAATGCATAAGCCAGAGGCATTTTAATGGATGACTTCTCTCGTAAATTTGTGGTACAATGTCAGGCGAGGCATTGATTTACTATGTGTTATTTTGTTGCACCCAGGTTGGCGACAACGTATGATTTGTGGGATAGTAAGTTGCATTTCGATTTGGTGAAGAATCATTATCTTCGACCCACCATACCTTCACTTACCAGTCCATACTCTCGTTGTACACAAGAAAGCCACTGGAAATGGAAACGTCAACGGCTGTGGCAATGGACTTTACGAGTCCACTATGGCCTTGCAACACAGTCAGGGTCTGTATGAGGACATTCTTTCCTCCACGACACATATTTCAAGTACTTCATCAAAATTTCAAGCTATCAACTTCTTATACATCGAACTATGGCCTTCGTCAGGTAGATCAAAAATCAAATTCGAGCTCCTCCGCAGTTGTGCCACCCTTGACACTTCCATTGTTTTTTAACAAACTATATTTCAGTCGGCCATCCATGCTTCACAAAGAGAATGATGGATAATTCATGTCGTGGTCAATAACTCAACTCTTCACACACATATGGCCTATCTTCTCTTATCAATCTTCACACAAAATGAAAACTAGCTCTCTCATTTTCATGGGCCCTCCCATGAGGGAGTCAAGCCCAGTCCTGCTCTGATACCATGTTGATTTTTGTATATGAGAAGATACCATATTCAATGTATTATTACAATGATGAGTGTTCCATATAGAGAGAGAGCATAAGGTGACCATCAATGAAAAGATGTGTCCCTTGGATAATAAATAACTACTTATTTATTATAAATATCATGTCATGTATTATATGATATATATATATATATATATATATATATATATATATANGGTAGCTTACGATACAAGTCACTTCCAAAACACACACCTTGATATATAGTTAGATAGACCAATGCCAATGGAGTAGCCAAATGCATTGATAATATTCAACTAAGAATTAGAGAAATAAGTACCGCAATTTAAAGAGGTTAGGAGATAATTAATTAAGTGTTAAGATCTGAAAGAAATATGCTACAACAAAAATATAAATCAGCACTATGATGTCACTCTTTGGATGAAGAAACAAGTACCTTTTACCACACAAGAGTGAGATATATTTACGCAAACCAAGAACAAATGATATGCTTGAGTTACCTCTTGGATGTATGCTAAAAATTGGAAAAGCTTGTTTCTTTCCACAAATTCCAAAATCTGATATATGATAAATAATGCAGAAAATGAAGATTTTGGGTGAGGAAAAGCACCCCAAGAGTGCCTAAAAGCACTTGTAATGATAAAACTTGGATAATTTCGCTAGGGAAATGAATAAACCATGTAAAAACATCCCAGAAATGAAAATTTTCAAGTATAAATGAATAATAACCATGCAGTTAGCTCAAACTTGCAAAGAGAGGTGGTGAATCCCCCTAGGGTTTCACCAAAAATATCCAAAAGGTATAATAACAACTATGAATCACTTAGGAGACAAATTTCACCATTAGAAAGTGTTTGATGTCCTTTATAAACAATCCACAAGTGAAATATAAGCTAGGGTATTGGGTTAGAATCCACCTTTTAGGGTTAAACTTTAGCTTTAGGGTTTGACCAATTCCAATTCTTTTTGTTGCAATTTAATTTCTAGAATTGATAAACCTATTAAATCAGCCCACAAAATGTTATATAAAACATTTAAGCACAAATGTGTGGGACTACTTTTCCCTATTAGGGTTAAATATCAACAATTTATCGTAAACCCTTAGACAAAAAAGTCTAGAAAATGAAAATAAATTGTTAACTTTGCACTAGACGATGAATAATTATTTTTTAATGGTATTTATTTTATATTTTTGTATTTTATATGACATAAAAGAAATAATTTGAATTTTTAGGGTTTTGTGGTTGGTTGTTTGGAGTTAAGCTTAGTGCTTTGTCTCCACTTAGGGATTATGGGGTCAAGAAGTATGCTTGATGCAGGAGCATAAGCTCACAGTTCTAGAAGATCTATGGCTATGGAGAGTCAAAGCCAAATTTTACTAAAGAGAGTGGGTGCTCTTAAATTTACTTTGTTGTATTCAGTTCAAATTGAATAAATTGTCAAAGGTTCTCGAATCCTAACAATGTAATAGTTGTAGGAGAAGTTAGGATTACAAGCAGAAATTGTAGGATCTAAGTGGATTCGATCCAGACTTTGTGGATCTGAAAACCTAAGTTTGAATTGTATTTAAGCAAACTAAGTTCGATTGTAGAAAGGAGGAGACGGAGAGTAGAGTTTAGAGTCGAGGAAGGAAATTGGGTGTGATGTAAAAGATTACATACAGTGAATGATTAAATTTCCTCTCTACTTTGAAAATCCTTGATATGTTGCTTACTCTATACGCCTGTCATTATAGATTAAATGAATAAGATCGATTAATTTCATGAAAGGAGCATCGGAATTCCATGGTTGAAGACACAGTGGAGATTGATGGTTCAGACCATCCGAGAAGACAGACGGTCAAGAGTTGAGCGGAATTGGAAACCAGCTAAGAATCGACGGTCCAAATCGTAGCGGAAGGAGGAGGGTTCAAACTCCGATGCGTTTGGTGTTTTCCGTTGCAGCCACGTGTCCATCGGTGTATGGAAGCGAAGATTGAATGTAAGTACGAAAAAGTGTCAGTGGGGTTCTCCGTTGGGTTGTGGTCATGTCGTATGCAATATCCCCGTTGGGTGCTAGTAAAACAAAAAGTGTTTAATCCGCCAATTTAAGAGGAGTCTTGTCAAATGGAGTAGAATTACCAAGTATAGTGATAGATAGCTAAATTTAGCTCTGTCAAACAGTTTTCACTAACACCAGCTGCATTAATGCCCCTCTAAGAAATGGTTATCCAATGTTTATGGATGAGCATGAGATATTAGGACCTCAAGGATAGTATTCTCTTGTCTAATAAAGACAAACCATAAAACCCAAGGACTTACAAGAAGGGCTTCCTCAAGGAAATAGCCTTCACCAACAAGATCAACAAAAGACTAGAAAGAATACTTAAAACCCTTTCAAATGAGTATAAAATTAATCAAGACAAGAGATAATCAATTATCAAATTATTTTTAAGGAAGATAGAATAGATACAAACCCTTGATGTCCTCCTTGCAAGTAGTTGTGCAACTCCTCAATGGATTCATCTTGTTATCTTTAGTAGAAACTTGAACATTCACAATAGCATTTGAAGTAAGAAGAATAACCAAGAAAGAAAGAGCTCCAAGAATTGACACCAAGAAACACCAAGTAAAAGATCTTATATTAATGGATTTAAATGATCTCTAACAATTCACAACAATTTGGAATGAGAGAAAATCCTTTATTTATAGATGAAGCTCACAACTCCTTCCCACTATTTATTCCCTAAATCTAGGTTAAGGAAATAAAATAAAAGTGACTTGTCATCCACATAACCTCAAGACTATATCAAATTATAATTAAAAGATGCTTTACATGCTAGAAACCCTCATAAAAGAGGAGGATCCCACAAAACATGGGGTCGATTTTCTCTCCAAGTATAATGTTCCAAGAAAAGGGTGATGTGGAGGCCTCAAAACAAGGTGGGGTAGACTCCTAAGAAAATAAAGCTCCAACGTTTCTCTCCTCCAGGTGAAATGTTTGTTGATTAAGGTTGGTTGTCATTGATATTGACCCTTGAAGAAAGTCTGGTAGCGAATTCTGGTAGCACAAAGGTTTGGGTAATGGACCCAAGGTTGTTTTATGTATAATGGCATTTTAATATATTTTAAGATAATATTATTCTATATGGATAGTACATGTCATTCCATTTATGGTGGTATGTGGAACGTCACATAACTCCTCACAGTTTGAGAGTTATGGCCTTACGAAGTTGGACCCTCATATGTTGGCTTGAAGCCCCAAAAGGTCAAAGAAGTCAAAGAGGTTGCAAAGAAGAAATTATTATTTAAATGATAAAGTAAAGTGACAAAGTCAAGAAGGATTATTTAAATAATAAAGTGAAGTGACAAAATCAA
>ML782983.1:25344-47799 GCA_009831015.1 Picea engelmannii
AGTTTGTATATTTTCGAGAGAAGACGGGGATCGGGAAGATTCTCCAAGCTAAGAGAAGGTACGGAAAAATATTTTTGAAAAACATTTATTTTTGTGATTTAAGTAACTCTCCAGTTAGGAGGGAGCATTTATCTTTGCAATTGGAAAATAGTCCAGATTGGACAGATGCTTTCCTGTTCGGAAAGTGGATTGAGATTTCTGACGGACAGTGAGTTCCCATTGTAGTTAACATGGGAGGCAGACTGATTGCTGATGTATCATAGACAACGACTTCCCATTGTGGTTAACATGGGGAGTGGTCTAGGACAGTCATTCTTCTTGGCAATCACTCTGAGTAGTGGTCAAGTAGAATGGTTCGCCTCATCGGGCAGTCATTCTTCGAAGTTCACAGTTGTGAGCAGTTTCGAAGAATGGTCTATTTTGGAGGTTGATGCAGGATAGACATTCCTTAGGGCAGACTCATTCTCTCCAGGTTACACTTTGTTTAGTGTCGGAGGAATGGCCCAAGGTGGGGAATGGTCCAGACAATTATTCCTTAGGGCAGACTCATTCTCTCCAGGTTACACTTTGTTTAGTGTCGAAGGAATGGCCCAGGGTGGGGAATAGTCCAGGCTCAAAAATCAGGGACAATCATTCCTTAGGGTTTATACGTTCTCTCCAGGGTGCACTTTAATTAGTGTAGGAGGAATGGCCCAGGGTGAGGAATGGTCCAAACATTTCTTAGGGTTTATACATTCTGTCCAGGGTGCACTTTAATTAGTGTAGGAAGAATGGCCCAGGGTGAGAAATGGTCCAGGCTCAAAAATCAGAAACAATCCTTCTTCCTTGGTTGTGAAGAATATGGCAGATAGCCCATTGCTGATGAGGGAAGATATTCTTTCAGATCTCACAAACGTGAGTGAAAGATTGGCCCAGATAATTCAATCTATATCATAACATTGTTTCTGTGCAGATTTATATCAGATGCTTGTTATAAAGATCATATGATAGTAGATGAAGACTACTGTGGTGGCAGATATTCTTTCAGAACTCACAGATGTGAGTGAAGGATTGGCCCAGAAAAATTAGTTTATATCATAACATTGTTTCTATGTAGGTTGCTATCAGATGTTTGTTATGAAGACTGTATGACAGTAGATGAGGACTACTGTGGTGAATATGTTTCACTGTTCGCAACCATACGTTGTTGATCAAGTACTTGTGTGTTACTTAATGTGGTAGTGAACCACTAGATTGTAGTTATGTACTACTATGAATAGACAGAGTTGTGCTCTATCCTTGTTCTAGTTGCCTTGAAGACTATCAACAGTTTATTGGAGATAATGATCATTCAGATGGATGATGAACAGAGATTTTCCAAACGAAAAACAGTTCAGAACTTTTACTCCTCTTGTATCACTCTATGGTGAGAGTGACTTATCCAACATCATATCTAATTACTCAGATGAAGTACGGTTGATACAGCTGATGGTGATGGTGATGCTCATGATCTAGTCATGAAATAGTCTAGATGACTATATTGATGCTACCGCGTAAATGGTATGTTTTTGTGCTCAAGTCCATTACCTGTAAATACGTCTCTAGCTAGGAGGGAGTGTTAATATTATGGTATCTGTGGGAGGTATTTACCTCCACGTGTGAACTTGACGAGAACAGAAGACTTTGAGAAGCAAGAGAAACCCTAATGAGTTGGCTAATAACCCTAGAAGCCTTGTCGGCTCAAGAAGATAATTTATATTAGGCTATTAGCCTCCAAGAGAAGAAGTCGGCCAGAAATAATAATAATATGTTGAACAGACACATATCTAGAAGGAGAAGTCGGCCCCAGCAAAACTGGCAGAACTACTATAAATACAGGGTGCCAATTCTCATTTGTGACATCTCAGAATTGCAGTTTTCCCAGTTGGTGCGAACTGCAGTTGCAGTCTTGTGCACAGGTTTGGAGGAGGGTTGCAGGGGCAGCTAGTTTCAGTATTGGGTTGAATATCTCTTGGCTAGGTTTTGGACTATCTGATCATCCTTTTGTGATGTGCTATCCTTAGGGAATGATGCACTACCCTTTGTTTGGCTATCTAGCCTAGGGTTTGCTTCTGAAGGAATTCTCAGTCAAGGTTAAGGTGCTCAGAGGGAGGCTTCAGCCTATGGTTGGGTGATGAAGGTATCGTCAATGGTAAAATGAGCACACCATCTTCTATATTCTAATAGCAACAACGCATATAAAAATGGAATACCACAGTTTAATGGACAGAAGTATGCATTTTGGAGCATAAGGATGAAAACATATATACAGGCATAGGGATTTGAAATTTTACAATCAATTGTAGATGGATACACAGAACCAACAGTTCCACCAACAAATGACAAAGCAGTGAAACTGGGTCAAAATAATTCCAAAGCCAAAAATGCACTTGTGAATGGTCTTAGTGAAACTGTATTCACCAAAGTTGCACATTGTAAATCCGCTAAAAAGATTTGGGACAAACTTCAAAATATTTATGAATGAGATTCAAAATTCAAAGCAGCAAAGCTTCAAACTTACAAAGGTTAGTTCAAACAACTTAAGATGAAGGAAGATGAGAATATTGCAACTTAATTTTTACGAGTTGATGAAACAGTAAATGAAATCATAGGATTGGGAGAAGAAATCAAAGAATATGTAATTGTTCAAAAAGTACTAAGATATCTTCCTATGAGATTTGACCATAAGATATCATCACTAGAAGAAAGATCAGATATAAGCTCAATAAGCATGGACGAATTACATGGAATCTTCACAGCATATGAAATGAAAACTAAAGAGGAAAATCCAGATATAAAAGAAGCAACATTCAAAGCATCCAAAAAGTCAAAACAAAAAGGAAGAAAAAAAGAAGAACATAGCAGCAGCAGTGATGTCTCGGAAGATGATGAAGAAGTGGCCAACTTTGTCAAAAGACTAAGCAAGGGAACTTACGGTAGGTATAGAGGTAAGATTACTTTAATTTGTTTTAATTGTGATGGTATTGGTCATTTTTCTAACAAATGTCCTTATAAGAAAAAGAGAAATGATGAAGGTTACTCAAAAGGAAAACAAACATATAAAGGAAAAAGAACCACAAAGAAAGTTTTCAAGACAAGATTATGCACCAAAGAAGACATCTCATCATTAGATGAAGATGAAGTCAGTGACAGTGAGACGAAAAGAGTTCTATTCATGGCAGTAGAAGACTCTAAAGAAGAATATGAAGAAGCCGAAGAAAAATATGAAGAAGTCGAAGAAGAAATTGAAGAGGCAAAAGTTGACTACCGAGAAAAATTAATGTGTGCCATAGAAGTTATCAGAAGAAAAACAAGAAACTACAAGCAAAACTAGACAAGAAAGAAGACACTCAAGAACTAGAACAAATAATCACAAATTTGAAGGTTCAAATAGAAGAAGATAAAAGAATTGAAGAAGCACTCAAAGAACAGCTAGAAGAAAAAGACAAGATCATTGGAAATTTGGAAGCAGAGATTGTCACATTAAGAAAGGATCTTCAAAAGAAAATTATGCAGAACAACTCAAATGTTTTGGATGACATTATCAACAGTAAAAAATATCATCATGACAAGTCCGGACTTGGATACAATCAGACAGAAAAAGGATCAAGCTCCAAAACAACATAGCAAGAAACATATCCAAAAAGCTATGCAGAAACAATCAAGGGGGATAGGAAGATCTACAAGTAAGATTACAGGGACACTCCTCCACCGAGAAGATTCAGATTTCAGAATAAAAAACTGACAGATAGGCTTCAGGAAGAAGAATAATTTATAAGAGTACCTCCTTTCAGAATATCTTCAACTCCCAGGTATCAAACTATCTTTTTTGGATTATGTTATGCATGTAATAATTTTGGACATAAATTTGTGAATTGCAGAGCTAACAACAGTAACACAAACAACTTTGAAAGTCATACACAAAGGGGTTATCCAAGAAGGCCTAGTGAAACACAGAGAAGAAGTTACAACGGGTTTGAATATTTGAGCACTGAAGTGGAATGTTAAAAATGTAACAATTTTGGACACATGGCCAAAGATTTCATAATGATAGTCCCTCGTAGAGAACCGCAACAGAATAATAACAGCCACGGACAGGAACCTCAGAAAAGCACATGGATAAGAAAGCATGATCAATATAGAAATGAAGAATGCACACTCGCTCTACAAGCTAAGAAGAAGAAACATGGTTGGTATGTTGACAGTGGTTGTTCAAAACACATGACACGTGATAGAGACAAGCTTCTTACATTACGAAAGGAAAGAGATGGATCAATCTCCTTTGGAAATGATGATTCAGCTAAAATCATTAGAAAAGACACAGTCAGAATTGGGAACAAGAATACCAAGGCATAAAATGTTCTACTAGTAGAATATATGAAACATAATCTTCTAAGTGTGAGTCAAATGTGTGACCAAGGTCATAAAGTTACTTTCGATTCACAAAATTGTGAGATAAGAAAAGAAGGTTCAGGAAAATTGATTGCTATAGCTGTGAGAACTTCAACCAACATATATGTATTAAGTGAAATTGGAAATGAAAAGTGTTGTCTAGGAAAGGAAGATGAAAGTTGGCTATGGCACAGAAGAATGGGTCACATACATTTTGATAACCTTATCAAAGCCATCAGAAGAGAAGCAGTCAGAGAAATGTACCAGATCACGAAACCAACCAACACTTTATGCAAGCATTGTCAACAAGGAAAACAAACAAAGACCGGGTTCAAATCAAAGGAATATTCAAGGAAAAGACCACTGGAAATTGTGCATACTGATCTAGTTGGACCAACTACAACAAAGGGTTTAAAAGGTGAGAAATACTTTATGTTATTAGAGATAAATACAACCTGAGTGGGCCTAATGGTTAAGAACATGTGTTTCCTCTTAAGAGGTCATAGGTTCAAATCCAGAGGGAGGTAGGGTATGCATACCTTCGTAGACTTTACTAGTCAAATCGTTGGGCGAAGGGGGGTCCCTTGTCCCACAAACAAGGGGGTCTCATACACCAATTTGGTGTGCTGGCTTCGTCGTGACCTTAAAAATAGATTATTATTATTATTATTATTATACAAGAATGACTGCAGTTTGCTTTCTCAAGAAAAAGTCAGAAGCTTTTGAAAACTTCAATATCTACAAGGAAATGGTTGAAAATGAAATGGATTCAAAAAAAAAAATCTTGAGATCCGATAATGGAGGATATTTCACTTCAAAGCAATGTATGGACTACTGCAGCAGTCATGGAATAAAAAGGAAATTATTCGTTCCTAGGACACCTCAACTTAATGGAGTTGTTGAAAGAAAGAACAGGACAGTACAGGAAATGGCTCGATTAATGCTAATGGATTCCAAATTGACAGATATCTTTTGGACACGGGCAGTGCATACAGTAGTTCACATTTAAAACAGAGTAATTCTCATAAACAACAGTGAAAAAACTCCCTACGAGCTATGGAAAGGAAGACCAACAAATGTGAAGCACTTCAGAGTTTTTGGAAGCAAATGCTACATCAAAAGAGAATATGGAAAAATGGAAAAGTTTGACTCTCGTGTGGACAAAGGAGTACTTGTTGGTTACTCAAGTACAAGGAAAGCATACAAGTGTTACAATCTGAGATTGAACAAAGTTGTAGAAAGAATCAATGTAACAATTGATTAAATAGGCAAACCATAATCAAAGGAAGAAGAAAATGAATCAATGGAAGAAATTTTCGAAGAAGAAGCAGAAGATGAAAAGGAAGTAGAGGAGGAAGATGAAGAGAATCTGACAAAAGAAGAAGAGAAAGTTCAACAAGTGCCTCCAAAGAAACCTAGTAGGCGAGTATAGAAGAATCATCCTTGAGATCAGATTATCAGAAACAGAGACGTAGGAGTTGAGACTAGAAGAAGAATATGTTCACCAGAACAAACACACCTAGCACTCACATCTACGATTGAACCAACCTATTTTGAAGAGGCCAACAAGGATGAATTTTGGAACAATGCCATGGATGAAGAATTGGATCAAATAGAGAAAAATGACACTTGGGAATTGGTTCCAAGACCAAAGGATAAGAATGTGATCAGCACAAAGTGGATATACATGAATAAATTGAACGAAGATGGACAGGTTACAAGGAACAAAGCTATATTGGTTTTTAAAGGATATGCATAGGTTGAAGGAGTTGAATTTGAAGATTCATTTTCCCCATTTTCCAGAATGGAAGCAATCCGATTGATTTTAGCTTATGCATGCTCCAAAATTATTAAAGTGTATCAAATGGGCGTAAAATCATCTTTTCTGAATGGGGAACTTGAAGAAGAAGTCTACATTGAACAACCAGAAGGATTTTAGTTGTTAGAGAATGCAGACTATGTGTGCAAATTAAATAAGGCCTTGTATGGTCTAAAACAGGCTCCTAGAGCATGGTACTCTAGACTGAATAAATATCTACAGCGGGCAAGGTTCAGAAAAGGAAGTGCAGAAAACAACATCTACATCAAGGGAAGTCAAGGTAATATTTTATTAATTGAAGTTTATGTTGATGATATTATTTTTGGTAGTGATGATGACAGGTTAAGACAAAAATTTGCAAAGGATATGCAGAATGAATTTGAAATGTCATTACTTGGAGAACTATCCTTCTTTCTGGGACTTCAGATACATCAAAGCAACCAAGGAATTTTTATTTCTCAAACCAAATATATCAGAGAAATGCTAAAGAGGTTCAGAATGGAAGATTGCAAACCAGTTATCACTCCCATGCAAACCAATTGCAAGTTAAACAAAGATGATGATTCAAAGTCTACAGATTAGAGGCAATACAGGTCAATGATTGGCAGCCTACTATATGTGACAGCATCCAGACCAGATGTATTGCAGGCACTTGGCTAGGTGACATGATTTCAAGCAGCACCAAAGAAATCATGTGTATTAGCAGTCAAGAGAATTTTCAGATATCTCAAAGGAACATAAGAGTTTGGATTATGGTATCCAAAAGGAAAGGATCTATCTCTTATTGCCTACACATATGCAAATTGGGCAGGTTGTATTAATGATCGATGAAGCACCAGTGGAGCATCATTCTACTTGGGTGAGTGTTTAGTATCATGGATAAACAAGAAACAATCATCAATATCTCTATCTACAGCCGAGGCAAAGTATATTGCAGCAGCAACATGTTGTACACAGGTTCTTTGGATGAAACAAACTTTGACCGATATACAGGTTGAGTATGATGAGCCCATTCCAATCTATTGTGATAATACAAGCGCCATCAGTATCTCAAAGAACCCGGTGATGCACTCCAAGACGAAGCACATTCCAATCAAGTATCACTTTCTATGGGAACAGGTTGTAGAAAAGAACATCAGAGTTGAGTATGTGGGCACAAAAGAACAAGTGGCAGACATCTTTACAAAACCACTTCCACGGGAAGCCTTTGAGTATCTTCGCCAGAGACTCGGAGTTATTTCTACTCCAAAATGAATTCTTTTGAATGCTTATCTTATATGTCTTAGATGTACATGAGGAAGTACCATAAAGAGGACACTTCAGTCAGGGGGGAGCAGCCCCGGATGGAAAGACACCTTTGTCATTGATGACAAAGGGGGAGAGATTCATCAGATGCAGAGGACAGAGGCATGGTTCCAGGGGGAGAAATGGTCATAGAGATGCAGAGGACAGAGGCATGTTTCCAAGAGAAGAATGAGTGATATGACTTCAGTATTTCATGACATAATTTCAGTATTTCATCAGAGTTTTACCATCAATTCCAAAGGGGGAGATTGTTGATTAAGGTTGGTTGTTATTGATGTCAACCCTTGAAGAAAGTTCGGTAGCAAATTCTGGTAGCACAAAGGTTTGGGTAATGGACCCAAGGTTTTTTCATGTATAATGGCATGAGTTTTAATATATATGAAGGTAATACTATTCTATATGGATAGTACATGTCATGTCATTTCTAGTGGTATGTGGAATGTCACATAACTCTTCACGGTTTGAGAGTTATGGCCTTACGAAGTTGGAGGACCCTCATATGTTGGCTTGAAGCCCCAAAAGGTCAAAGAAGTCAAAGAGCTTGCAAAGAAGAAATTATTATTTAAATGATAAAGTAAAGTGACAAAGTCAAGATGGATTATTTAAATAATAAAGTGAAGTGACACAATCAAAGAAGATTATTTAAATGATAAAGTGAGGTGACAAAGTTGAGGAGGAATATTTAAATGATAAAGTAATGGAGAACTTTCTAATTATGGAAAGTGGTTAACCCTAAAAATGAGGAAAATAGGTTAAGTGGCTTATAAATGGGTTAAGAGACCTAGAAATAGGTTAAGTGGCCTAGAAATGGGTTAAGTGACCTAGAAGATCGAGAGTATAAATAAGAGGCAAGGCTCTCTCATTTTACATCACACTTGATAATATCGAATATCTATAGGTGACTGAGGTAACCAAAGTATATCTAAGCTGAATTTCAGACGGAAGGCGAATAAAAGAGGGTCGGAATTCAAGGGAGGATAAATTCTTTTGATGATGCTTTCTAAGGTATGTTATTTACAGGTCATCTCACCATTTTCGCAATACTTTTTTTCTAGAATGATTCAGACTATGATATTGATAGGCTATTGAGGAAACATATCCAAGTATATGTGGTAAAAAATTCATCTTGTGGGTCGTTGCATTTTTGCAGTTACACTCCATGGAAAATAGGGTTTGTGGCTAGTCCTGAAACTAGTCTAAAACAGGTGTTTCGGGTAAAAACGCCATAACTTCTTCAAAACATATCCAAATTTAGTAAGACAAAATGTGTTGGTTAGAGTACCGTATTTAGTATGTTGTGTAACATTTTCAGATCGATTCAACAAACATTTTGTGTGGGGCACGCTCTACAAGGTCGCTATCTAGAATAAGCCAGAATTCAGCAAGGTATGTCATTTTTGTTATAACTCATTTTCTGAGAGGTTCCAAGTAGTGACACCTTGAGGAATTTAATAAAACACACTGAATAATACTGTGTATCATTTTCAAATCTTTATTCATTACAGGTACATAGTTATGATTATTTCAAGTTAGGGTTGTTGACTAATCCAAAACTAATCATGTGAGACTAAAGAAAAGTTTGATGAAAATTCTAGTCTCTTGTTGTTAAAGTTAAGCTTTACAGGTATGTGATAATATACACCAGGTCTATTACAGATTTACAAATCATATTTGGATGATGATATTGATGAGGATTTTAGTTGAGGTACATGTTGGGTACATGGTTGAGACAAGTAGTTGATGAGTTGGCACATACATGAGGTGTATAGTTGATGATGTTGGTACATATTGATGAGTCATAGTTTATGAGTAGTTGACACATGATTGGTACATACTTGGTACATGGTTGGATGCACTTGTTTATGTTACAGGTTGATTACAGATTGTTTGGTACAGGTTGGTGCATGGTTGATGCACTTGTTTATGGTACAGGTTGATGCATGGTTCAAGTTTATTGGTACAGGTTTACAGCGGTATATATCACAGTGATAGTGTGACATTGGTTCCATCATTCTACTTCTACTTCAGGGTGGTTGGATGGGGCAAGGACAGGTGGTTGTAGCTTCCTTTCAATTGTAGCCGGAGAACATAGGGGGTCATAGCCTCCTTCTGGTTGTAGCCAGAGAATAGGGGAGTTGGAGCTTCCTTCATGTTGTAGCCTGAGAAACAAGGGGGTTGGAGCCTCCTTCCAGTTGCAGCTGGAAAACAAAGGAATTTGGTGCTTCTAATGAATGTAATTCTTCAAGACATGTAATAAAAATCATTTTGTGGTTTTCTCCTGCTTTGGGTTTCCACATAAAACACCGGTGTACTATGTATGTGTATGATTGTTCATTTGTTCATTGCTTATTTACTCTACAATTATTGGATGTTAATGCTACATTGATATAACACTTGGATTATATGGTTAAAAATGATTAAATTGCTATATTACTGATTCACCCCCCTCTTAGTATTCCACTAATGTTCTCATGAAAGTGTGGAGAATGACTTCAAAAGGGGATGGCCTCTACAAAATGTGCTCAAAGAATGCTCAAATAATGTCCATAAATCCTTGAAATATGTCTTCAAAGCATGACCATGTCCATATCTAAGGTCAAGGCACCTCCACAAAGCATGGGAGTGACCCTCCATGTCAAAAATTGGGTCAGAAAACCCTCAACAACAATAATGACATCAAAAGAATGGGTCAACCCTCAAATTATGTAAAAGACATATCCAAAAGTGATGAAAGAAGAGGAAAGTTCTAATAGCTCCCATTTGTCATGTGTAGAGAATGTCCATGTGTGCAAAAGAATCCCAAATGTGCCTTGGATGATGTGACCAGTGCCTCGGAATATGTGTACTACCTCGAACACGACAACAATACCTCGGGAGATGTGAAATTGAGTGAACATATGAAAAATAATCTCTGAGGGCCCATGACCAAAGTGTGGTACATACATGAGATAGAGGGTCCATGTGGGGTAAAATAGGTGTGCTAAAACATGGGTGTGACAACCCTTACAAAGAGTGATCGCCTTTTACACAGAAAATAGAATAAATAAATAGTTAGGGCCCCATAAATCATGTATCCTAGTAGATCCACCTCATAATTCTAGCATGTCTACTGAGGACATAAATTCCCGACATGGAGGGAGTTACCAGTACCAAGGGATAGTCGGTCGGAGAAATAAAACCAAGCACCCTGAGAATGGGGACTAAAAGGACATGCCATGACCGTCCACCTAAGGGGACCTGGGAAACCAACTAGAAAACACTTGTACATCAATCATTCCATCATGGCCACATACAAAGAAATCATCACACTTTGGGCTCCTAAGAGTGGTCACATCCCGTGAAAAAATGTAGGGTACACTGCAAAGAATTTGAGGTGTAACATAACACAATCTGTAGAAAACAACACAAGACTACAAATATTTTTTAATAATAGTTGTTTCAATGACCAATTATACATATCATTATAAAATATAATTGCTACTTGATAGAAATTGGTTTTTATCCCTATTCCTCGGTTTAATCACTTATAGTTGAAGTTATATGCATATATGTTTTTGATTGATACCTCTTCCGGGATAGACTCGTACATCTGGCAAACAAAATAGAAAGGCTCGAAAAATAATGAAATTGAAGGCCTAGGAAAATTGACATCCCATCATTATAAATTTGTAGCGCATATGTGCATTTTAGAACTCTACCACTAACAACAAGTCAATATCCTTTTCATAAATAGACCAAACCGTCCTCAATGAAATTGAATCACGTAGCTTTTCTAGCACAAATACCTCAAGAAATGGAATAAACGGCTTCCTTTAACACAATAAGTTCAATATAAACCCTATTAGGTTTGATAGAAAACATTATAGAAAATCTTGAAAGATATCGAAGAAAAATGAATAAAGGGGCAAAAAGGAAAAGAACCCAAAATAGGCCAAACAAACCACATAAACAAAATTATATGGCAGATATCTTTGATTAGACTAAACAACAACATCAAAAAAATGATATTTTAGAACTATCTACAAGCATTGCACTTGTAAAGAAAACCATAAATTGCTAAATAATTTTATAGAAAACCCTAGTCCCCGAACGATTTATTTCACCTATAAATAAATGAAACATGAACATAATTGAAATCAAAACTTAAAACCTATGTGATTATATCATTGTCTTCATGTGAATCAATCCTTGAATCAGCTTGTATTGCAACAGCAACACACGAAAGACAAAGATGTAATCAAAATCACCCTCACCCTCTCATTTATTCTCGTCCCCACCAGTAAAAAATGAAAGTTCAAAAGATGAAAACAAAAATTTGAAATCATGCATTGAAGATCTAAAAACTAAATATCCGAAAGCAATTTTTTTAAAAGACAAATGCCATTATCTCTTTGGAATCCCAAAGGACACTAGTATTGGAACCTTCGCTCTGTTACCATATGCAATGGATCAAATTTCAATAAATCTTAATGCATAAATAAACACAACAATTTACAACCATTAACTAATAAAAATAAAGATAGCTTAATTATTAATTTCATAATCCACGTGAGAAGTGAGTGATGAGAATCTTAACGGAGAGTTGCAGATATTAACTTACTTACAACACTATGAATGCAAAACCGTTGCACTCTAATCTTTGAATCTTGCATGTCGCAACCAAGTGTGGGGGACGACTCTCCACCCAACTAACTCCTCAATCAAGACAACTAAGAGCCCCCAAGCCCTCAATCAACTACCTATGCCAACTTCCAAGCATTTTCCAAAATTGCACAAGTAAAAGATACCACACTTCTTTCTCCGCATTCATTATATAGAATTCCTATTGTTCATCGATGCAAAGAAACTCCATGCATAGGTTTCACTTGCCATTATGCAATTTTAACCATTTTCTGAATTTAGCTTTTCTATTATTTTTTTTTAGTAATTTCTCTTTTTTTTATCTTTTTCTTTTCTTATAATTTCTTGATTATTTTATCATCTTTTTATTTGTTTATTTATTATTCTTTTTACTTTAAGTAATTAAGTATTATAATTTATTATTTAAGACTATTTATTTATTATTATTAATTACTCACATTGAAAGTACGTGGCATTAGTGTACCATAACCCTTTCCACATGATATGGCCTATGTGAGAATAGAGGTATAATGTGGAATGAAAACAATGTTATCTATACTTTGTATCATAACCTTACCACGTCGTATAATTTATAAATATAGAGTAATTATTACTCCAATATAGCCTATGTGAGAATAGAGGTATAATGTGGAATGAAAACAATGTTATTTATACTTTGTATTATAATTTTACCACGTCGTATTAATTTAAATTATAGAGTAATTATTATTATTTTTTTGTGATCTTTATGAAGGTATATACATTTTATAAGCGTGGTTATATTATGAGTTGCAATGTAACAATAGTATAAAAGCGCGATCTATAATGTTAAAATCGTGAAACTTATATAATATAATAATAATAATAATAATAATCTATTTTTAAGGTCACGGTCAAGTTAGACATCAAATTGGTGTAGGAGACCTCCTCCGTCTAGCGATTTAACTGGTAAAGTCTACGGAGGTATACAAACCCTACCCCCTTGTGGATTTGAACTTGTGACCTCTTAGGAAGAAACACATGTTTGTAACCATTGTGAAACATTTAAGATACAAAACACAACCTAAAATGTGAAATTGTGGATTAGATATGAATTGTTAGATAAAATTTACCTTTATAAAATACAACCTGTAGATTACAATCATGTTTATTTTTATGATTATGAAGTTGGTTTGATGAAATTTGTTTTGTATAAATATGAAACTTAATTCATTTTGTTGTTTTATTGGATTATCGTTCTTCTCTATATGGTTAGAGATGATTAATCAACTTGAACTTTTATTTTTATGATTATGAAGTTGGTTTGATGAAATTTGTTTTGTATAAATATGAAACTTAATTCATTTTGTTGTTTTATTGGATTATCGTTCTTCTCTATATGGTTAGAGATGATTAATCAACTTGAACTTTAGTTTAAAATTGTCAAGTAATAACTTATGGTGTATAAATATGAAACTTAATATTTTGTTGTTTTATTAGATTATCATTCTTCTGTATATGGTTAGAGAAGATTAATCAACTTGAAGTTTAGTTTAAAATTGTAAATAATAACTTATTATGTCGATCAAATCGTGTAAAGGTATAATTTACTAATGGATATTTGTTGATCTACTCCTATAGATTGATTAATGTTATTCATAGATTGAATAGAGGAACAATTTATACAATTGTAAATACTATGCATACAAGAAATTTAAGTTTCAATCATGCCTATACTTAAATATTAGTGAAGCAAATTCTAAACAATTATGTATAGTTATTCATTTTAAATTTTTATTATATTTCAATGGAATGAGCTAGTTTATTTTCTAGCATATTGAATCAACTTACATGCATTTTCTTTGCCAGTAGATGTTAGTTCGTAACTTGGGTACGATGGATCTACTCTTTTAGAGTGAGAATGAGATTGAAACTGCGAAGGTTTACCCTCTTGAAATTAATGGCATAGAAACAGTATTTTAGAACTTGAATATAAACCCTCTCTTTGTTTAAAATCTTTTTCTCATTTACACAATAGTGTGGCAAGCCCACGATCAGTTTGGATTAAAATATGAGTTATTAATTATGCTTATATAGATCAGTATAATTACCAAAAAGAGTATTTTGTCATTTGAAGTTCTCTAATTGCAACTAGCAATTGTATGATTGAGTTGTTTGGTTTGATATGATAATTGGTATATATATCATAAACAACTTAGTTGATAGACCTAAGCCTTGTTGTCGAGCTTTGAAGTTCATAAATCCACTTATATATGGAAGTGTGTGGGAAAACTTCAATTGAATCAACTATTACATACCTCTTATCAAAACAAAATAATTTTAATTATTAGATTTAGTTATCTTATATAGCTTAATAAGTACTTTCAGAATTCAAATCCATCAGATAAACTATCAATCAGAGTCGATAGTGTGTTTGAAAAATGAGATCATATGAATAAATAACAATTATATGGAGTTTCAAATATATATGACATTATTAATGAATGGTTGAAACAAATTATGTGTTATATGTGAATCTAAGTTATGAAGTTTTTTTTTATTAGATATGAAGTAATTATTAATAATATTTATTGAATTATATATTCTTCTACTTTATTTAGGAATGAGTAAGATTAGTAAATTTCTCATGCAACGATGACTATATCATATTGAAAGTAAATATGTATTTCAACTTTAAGAATAAATATGTAAATTGATATCGAGGTTGGGTTTGTAACTTCAATCCATTATCCATAGTTAAGTTTGGGACATTATGAAAGTACTAAAAGAGGTCTTACTACTCAATTCCAGAATTTGACTCATAGAAACTTGAGAGTGTCTTGTCTTGAATCTCTGAGAAGGTAGGCCTATTATCATTGCAATTCAATTTTTGAAACTTATTTGACAATAAAACAAGAAAAAAAAGCTTCATGGCACTAACACGATCTCACAATATATAAAAAATTATGATATATATTGATATTAACGAGTGTGGAAGTCAAACACGAGGCGGATAAAATCATAGAAACCTAACAAGAGTCGCGGAGCAACTACAAGCTAGGGTTTGACAGTCGCGGCCATAGTAGAGGACAGCATGAGCACCAAAGGAGGGGGTAAGGGTACCCCCTCATACAAACAAGTAGTGGTAGACAGAGGGAAAGGGCCAAGAGGGGTAGTTTTCAAGGCACCAGTGACGGGCACCTCGGGATCAGACCCAGAAAAAGGTCAGGAAAGGAACCAGGGAAAAAGTGATTTCATGGGAGAGGAAGCTAGAGAAACTCACAGTGAGGTGCAAGATACAGCGACATCCAACAGGGTAGAAGGGCGCAACCCGTGCAAACCCAAAAAAATAATGATACCCAAGGTGATATTGGAGGATCCGCAAACGCAACTCTACAGGAACCAGATGAAGACGCATGTGCTAATATGCAAATTCATGGGTTTGTGGCCCACAGAAAGAATGTTGTGCAACTGGATTAAATACCATTGGAAGACAAACGGATAAGTGGAGCTCCACCTGAGCTCAAAAGGCTTCTTCACAGCAGTATTCATTAACCTGGAGGACAGGGATAGAGTCTTTGAGGGAGGGCCATACTTCCACGCCTCAGCAGGACTGTACATGCGGCCATGGAAGGAAAAAAGAGACTTTCAAAAAGGTGTTGGTCTGGCTGAGATTTTACTCCTTACCTTTAGACTACTGGTTACCCACTACTTTCGAAGCAATAGGAAACAAACTGGGGAAATATGTGAAGACCTCAGAAGCCACCCTAAAAGGGAGATATAAATCTTATGCAAGAATCTGCATAGAAATGGATCTATCAAGAGAACTCCCAGAAGCCCTAAGTCTGGAATTCATGGATGAGGAATGGATCCAAAACATATATTACGAACAGATCCCCTTCAGGTGTAGAAGATGCCATGAACATGGCCACCTTATCAGAGAATTCCCTCTTAATAAAAAACAGGAAGCAGAAAACCCCAAACCACAGCAGGATGAGGATGGGTTTATAAAACCGAACCCTAGAAACAAAGCAAACAAAAAGCAGAGAAGAACCCCAGCATGAAACAACCCGGAGACCCGGAATAAAATGGAAGGACGGGACAAAACCAACAAAGGGGCAGAAAACGAGAAGGAATCGGTAAAAGCTCAAGAAATCAAAGAACAAGCAATAAATGAGTCCATCGATCGGCCAAGCAATAAGAAGGAATAGGGGAGTTGTGCAACCCCAATGGATGGAGAAATCAGAGATGACAACATCCCCATGCAAGAAGCAAAGGGAGATGCAGAAATGACCCCAAGCGAAGTATGCACAGAAGATCCTAATCTTAGAGACCTTGTGGAAAGGGAAGGGATAGATCTCTCGAACATATTGGAGCAATGGAAGAGATAGGGAGTAGACAATGTACCAACAGAGCAACTTGATCGCATTCAGTACATGTTTCTCCTAAGGGAGGAAGCCAAAGCCAGAGGACTAAAACGCACACACGGGGAGATTGGACATCTAGGAGTCAAAGTCGGTGAGGGACAACCACAGCTCTCACCCAAGTAGACACGGAGGAAAAAAGGAAGGAATTCAAATAGCGTAGCCCTACAGGAGCTTGGAGCGCTACTGATAAACTCGGGTAAGATCAAGAAACTCTTCCCCGACTCGCCCCCACATGTTTAAATGAAGGTTATAACATGGAATATAAGAGGCCTAAACAGCCCGAGAAAACAAAGAATCCTTAGGAATAGACTAAAGAAAGAACAATCGGATATTTGTTTTATTCAAGAGATAAAATGAAATAAAGACAAAATGGAGGAAATCAGTAAACAACAATGGCGCAAGTACAAGATGGCGGATTTTGGAGGCCACCAAATGGCAGGAGGAATTCTCACCTTGTGGAACCCACAAGTACTGAACCTAATAGCAGTCGAAGCGACCAGGCACACCCTCACAGTTCGCATGCAAATCATTGGGAACACAAAGGTGATTCTATTCACTAATGTGTATGGGCCCCAGGTGGGATAGGATAAGAGAAGAATGATATGAGACTTAGAAGACATTAAAACCCGATCCAACAACCTCCAATGGATCATGGTAAGGGACTTCAACATCATCACATCACTTGCAGAGAAAAAAGGAGGTACAAGAAGATTGGATAGGGATGCGGAAGAATTATCAAAGTTCATTGACACAGCAGAGATGGTAGACATCAAAACTAATAATGGCCAGTTCACCTGGAACAATAAACGGATGAACCAATATCAGGTAGCAACAAGACTCGACAGATTCCTAGTCTCAGAGTCAATCATTATGCAGGGGCTAACCTTAGATTGCAACATACTCCCATGGGGGGGATCTGATCATTGGCCAGTGCAACTAGAAGCAGGCTTCCAAACCACACCAAATAATAGACCCTTCATATTTGAAAAATTCTGGATTGAACACTCGACTTTCAAGGAAAATATCAAATAGTGTTGGCGGGAGGAGAAACCAGAGCAAGGGAGAAGGATGTTCAAACTCTATAAGAAACTAAAGTATATCAAATATAGGCTCAAGGAATGGAACAAGGACACTTTTGGGAACATAAACCAAGAGAAAAACAACATAGAGGAAAAAATGAAAAAACTCCAGGAAACCTGCATTTTGGAGGGCTATACGAAGGAACGGAAAAAGAAAGAGGTCTAGATGATCCAGGAATGGGAAGCTTGATGTCAGCAAGAAGAAACACTTTGGAGACAAAAGTTCGGTATCAGATGGCTAAAGGAAGGAGAACAGAACATCAAGTTTTTTCACAGAAGAACCCATAACAAAATCCTGAAGATTAAGGACCAGGACGGAATAGAGCGAGAGTCACATAAGGATATCAAAACTACTCTGGTAAACCACTTCCACGGGATAGCCCAGGAACCCAACCAGGACAGAACGAAGGCCATACAAAGGATAATCCAGCGTATCCCCCACCTGGTCACTGAAGAGCAAAATAACAACCTGAACAAACCCATTGTGGAGGAGGAAATTGACCAAGTACTCCAGGAAATGCCCAACAGGAAAGCCTCGGGTCCAAATGGCTTCACAGTGGAGTTTTTCAAAGCCTGTTGGGATATTTTCAAACATGACGCTTATAGGGTAGTGGAAGACTCTAGAAGGTCAGCCTCCATTCTAAAAGCGCTAAATGCTATAATGATTACACTTATCCCCAAAGAAAATGAAGCCAAAACCCTCGATTGGTACAGACCTATAGCACTGTGCAATGCGGTATATAAGATAATCTCCAAAGCTATAGCAAATAGATTGAAACCCCTCCTACCCACACTGGTCTCACAAGAATAGGCAGGCTTCGTGGAAGGAAGACAAATAATGGACAATATTATCCATGCCCACGAGTTGATCCACACACTAAAGCTTCAAAAGAGAGGGGGAATGATAATACAACTAGACCTAGCAAAAGATTATGACAAAATTAGTTGGCACTATATGGTCAAGATCTTGGAAGCCTTTGGTTTCACCTAGCACTGGATCAGTTGGATAGTCAGCCTAGTTTCCACAATAATCTACTCACTGCTAATAAATGGAGCCCCTGCCAAACCGTTCTAGCCCACGAGAGGCATCAGACAAGGAGACCCGATGTCCCCCTTCCTTTTCATTCTAATGATGGAAGGTCTCGGTCATAGCATTAAAATCACAATTGCAACAGGTGAAATAATAGGTATCAAACCTTTTGAAAACTACCACACACCAACAATTCATGGATGACACCTTACTTCATGGCATACCCATGGTCAAGGAAGAAAAATCCTACAAATGAATCTTAGAAGAGTTTGGCAAAGCCTCGAGTGCAGAGATCAATCATTCCAAATCTATGATCTTCTTCTTCAATACCAACCCCGCAATCCAAAGGAATCTAACCAACATTTTGGGCTTTGAACCCAAAGCACTCCCAACTAAGTACTTGGGCATACCCTTGACAGACAAAGCTTATAAAATGTCCACTTGGGAAGGAATAATCAACAAGTTACAGGAGCGGGTAAAAAAATGGACCTACAGATCCCTCAACCTAGCCGGAAGACTTATTCTAACCAAGTTTGTTTTGCAAGCAATTCCAACCTTTATGATGTCCATTTTCCCAACCCCCAAGGAGATACTACAAAAAATAAGAACCATCCAAAGGGATTTCCTATGGCAAGGAGAAGAAACAAGGAAAAAATGGGCCCTGGTGTCTTGGGAGAAGGTCTATAAACCAAAAGGCAAAGGCGGTATGGGGCTACAAGACCCGCAAGTGACCAATGATGCCTACGGGGCGAAACTCTGGTGGCGTTGGGTCAAAGAAAATACTACACCATGGGAAAATTTGTGGAAGGAAAAGTATGCCTCGGACATAAGTGACCGGGACAGAATCTGCTTCAGAGGCACCAGGGAAGGTTCAGCCATCTAGAACCTAGCTTGGCGCAACAAAGCCTGGATTCAGACATACAGATTTTGGGAAGTAAGGAATGGAAAAACAGCGAGATTCTGGGAGGACGCTTGGCAACAGGAACTCGGAATGGAGAAACTAGACAGGGAGGCACTCCAAAAAGAGTTTATCATGCAAGGTAAAACCAGAGTCTACCATTACTGGAAACAAGAAACAAATGGAGAATCTGGAATACTCTCACCCCACAGAATAGAGCCCAAACCGCAACAGCAGTAAAAGAGGTGGAGGAGGAATTGGGGAAACGAACAATTACAGTCACAGAAGGAAATGGTCAGCTGAGATGGGGACAAAAATACGGCGGGGAATTCAATCTAAAAGAAGTCTGACACTATATTGCGGAACAAGACCAAGAAGACCCGACGCAACAATGGGATAAGCTTTAGAACGGCCCCTAGTGGCCAAAAATAAAAATCTTCCAATGGTTAATACTCCAAAACCAGATTCTAACTTGGGAAAACCTAAGGAAAAGAGGATTCATAGGTCCCTCCAGATGTCACCTCTATCAAGCCAAGGAAGAAACAATGAACCATCTCCTTAATGAATGAACCTACACAGCAGAAATCTGGGACTGGGCGGCTGGTATCTTCCGACAGTAAAATAGGATTCGAGGTAACATCTCCGCAACTATCAATATTTGGAAAGAAAACTACAGTGAAAATGAAGAGGTGAAACTCTGTTGGACCCTCATTCTGGGAATGATCATATGGGCAATATGGAAGTAAAGGAACCGGCGCATCTTCAGGAACCAAAGATGGTCGGAAGGGAAGATCAAGGAAACAATATTCTCCATGACAAAAGAAACGGTCCAGAACTGCAACTGCCAGACAGGAAGAGTGCAACTCACAAACCAGGACTTCTGAATTTTATAAGCCTTCCACCTGAAAGATGGATGCAACCCCAATCAGGTAAGACGACCACCGCAACTCCAAGTAGGTGAGCGCAACTGGAAACCACCACCAGTAGGCTCCCTCAAGATGAATTCCGACGGGGCATCGAAAGGTAACCCAGGACGGATGGGAATGGGAGGAGTAATCAGGGACAGTAAAGGTAATATCATTCGTCTGTATGTTGGGAGCCTGGGAAACTCAACCAACAATGTCGCGGAATTCGAAACCCTAGAGACCAGCCTAGAGATTCTAAACTGGGAAGGGATGACAAATGTCATAGTGGAAGGAGACTCCACACTGGTTATCAACATAGTGAGGAGACTCCAAAACAGTATGAGAGTGGGAATAATTCATAGGCACTAGCGCTTGGCACAGTCCCTATAAAAAATTCAGGAGCACTTGCAGACGAAGAGCATAGTGGAGTTGCGCTGGGTACGGAGGTCAGCAAATGGATTGGCAGACAGAATCACTAATGAGGGGGTTGAAAAACAAGGACCAGAACTAGACACTATCTAGAGTAACATCCTGAATGGTCAGTTCTGAACAGACTGCATCCAACTAGCGGCAAAAAACTGTGACAGTAGTCGAAGTATGGACGACCAAATCGAGGATGGAGGCATAGAAATAAATGAAGGGCACGTAGGATCCAGGTATAATCCGATAGACCACCACCTAAACACAAGTTACAATGCAGATCCAAGTCATACAACAAGAGGAGGTACGACACCACGGTCTTGTCAATAGGAAGAAGTACAAGGGTTGTCCGTCGGAAAGCAAAAGAGTTAATCAGCGGGCGGCAAAGGACAAAGGACAAAAGGGTTTCCAATCTGTTATCACTAAAAAAATTTCTGCACATGGTTACAAGAACTCAGCATCGTCAAACAGTGATGAAGTCATCCATGGACCTGAATTAATACCAAGGCATTCATAAAAGGGTCAAAAAACTATACAAAGTAGTGAAAAATTGAAGGGCGCTATGAAGACATTGGGCACGTGCGCACATGCGCGGAACAGGAACGCAGAAATCACGCACATGCGCACGATGCACGATTGTTATCGCAAAAATACGTGCACCTGCTAAACGGTGCATTTATGAGAGTGGTCGACCTCGCACCCACTTATGGTTCAGCTCCCAAGCCGATTTGACCCTCAAATCTGGACTGGATTCGACTGGATGGTTGGTTAAAGATCTAGAAATGCCCTAATTAGCCTCTTTTCACACTGCAAAGTAGTTAAACAATAGCTCAAAGGAACGTTATAAAAAGGCCATGGATGCACCTCATTTTTCAAGGAATTCAAAGTAATGTTATGCTATCCCTATTCTCTTGAGGACTCCATCCTTGTCAAGAGCATATTTGCACCATTGCATTAGGCAATCCATCTCACCTATTGAGTGGATTTGTAAAGAGTTATTTCATCATTTTCCATTTTTCTTTATTGTAAGAAGAGCTAGCTAGTGGGGGTCCAAGAGCCCTCCCTTGGAGGAAGAAGGGACTCATAGTCCCCTTTCTTCTTAGTGTATTGTTCCACTAATAGATCAGCCTCAACATTGGTGACATGGGTCTTATGGTTATTTTTATTTCTATGTCCCTATGCTCATGAATTTAGTTGTTATTGCATTTCTTAGTTTAATTCTTAATCGTAGTTTTTTATTTCTTTCCCTAACTCTTTTCCTTGCAGTTGTCCTGCTCAGCAGACCCAACTGAGCTTGCAAGCACCTCTATTTTTCTCACTAAGGTGACAGAAGAGGCGCAAAATATTGGTGACTCCACTGGGGAAAGGTATCAATTTCCTACCCCATTTGGGTTTTTCTTGCTCTTCTTTAAGTTTGTTTAACTTGCAGGTACACTAACCGGCCTAAGCCGACCTACCAACCAGTCAATTCCAAGTTGAATTGAGAGAAATCCATTCGGATTTTTCATTCTCGGTCGTGTATCATATATGCATGGGTTTTTAGGCCCACAGACGCGCATCGTG
>ML782983.1:48649-101813 GCA_009831015.1 Picea engelmannii
TAAGGACCAAGCGAAGTCCACATGCAGCAAGGTGACATCTAATTCACTAAAAATTGGCACACTTTCACTCACACACAAAAGTCACTTATCACTCACATAGCTTCTTCTTGAAATGTGGAGGTCAAAGTAAGTTTCCTCCAAAAGGATTCCGAAAACACCCCACCCTTTTCTTGACGAAACTATCCACTCCCATTTTTAATCAACGAGGTTGGTTTTCACCCCCAACCTCCCAAAACAACTACATCTAAAATCTTTCTAAAAACTCACTAAGTTTTCCTCCACAGGAGGTGCCAAAAGAAATTTTTTAGTCTAGGTAGGATTTCGGGGATAGGCATCCAAATAACTCCCCGTTATCTGGTTCTCTCATTGTCAAAACCATAGAAGCTGTCAAATAGGGAACTGAAAATCCTCCAAGTCAAGTGTTCCTAATACCATAAGGTAGGGAGATACCCGTGAAGGGTTGAAGGCCGAGGTCCAGTTGTTCTGTGTGTCCCCCCTTGAGGCACCCACCTCTTGGACGGGATCTAGCTCGTGACCCATTTCTTAGGCCGAAAATCTAAATGCCACACTTTGACCGAGGTACCTAGTGACCACATTTTAGGACATCTACCCAGGTGGCAATTGTGGGCTGCAATTGCACCTTGATTGGATTTTGTGTGGCTATAGGGAAATATCGCCAGCTCTTTCCGGATATGCCCCCTTTACCCCTCATTATAACCAATTATTTCATCCTTCACTAGTTTCTCTTCCAGTGACTTCAGACCCCACTGTTGAGTACTATTGGAAGGTCCAGTGCTAGTTGAGAGGAAGGACGTTGCGTCTTCTAGGATATGAGCATTTATTTTCTTTTTTTATTCCCCACGTGGACAAAACCCACTTACCCACATATATGCTTCTTTTTCAAAACATTTTATGTATGATAGGCATCTGATTACAATTTGATTGGGATATATATATTGTGTAACACTCAACGCAAAGGCTCTTGTTTCTATATTACTCTCACCACTCTTTGCACACATTCACGCAGCTAGTCGGACATCATAGGGGAACCACAGAACCCCCGTCGTTCACGATGCTTGCTAAACCTCCCTCCTATCTTAGGGGGAGTGTCTGGTCTTGCCCACTCATCGACACCTCCTTCACACACCCCTGTGAGTGCTATTGTTTTAGGATCAGCTTTGCTTGGTTCTACGTTACTTGGGTCCACTTCCCAAGGCCATCCGTTCACTCACTCTCCTTTACACAGAAGCGGGGAACCCACTTCCTCTCAAGGAGGAAGCACCAACCCACCTAGCCCCCCTCAAGGGTCAGGTTCACAACACACTCACACCATGGTCGGAGCTAATCCTCGCCCCCCCCCCNCCACTATAGATGCCATATTTGGCCTCTCTCAACATACCAGATCTCAGCAAACTCACCAATGATCCTATATTGCATGACCCCACATGGCCTGCAATGCCCACCAAACTACCTTCGGACATACTAAAGTTTGAAGGAAAGGCAGGTGATGACCCTGCCAACCATGTCATGACCTTTCACCTATGGTGCTCCTCCAATAGAATTATGGATGATTCCATCAGACTGCGATTATTTCAACGCACACTCACTGGCCCATCCGCCAAATTGTATGTGGAAGAAAAATCAGGGTCCCACGCAACTTTTGAGTCATTGGCCAAAGCATTCTTGACCTTCTTCCAATTACCAATCTGCCACAACAATGGTCTAGAACTACTTTCTAATTTCAAACAAACCTCAGCCACACATATCACTGACCACATTCATGAGTGGCGTAGGTGACGTAGTTTGTGCAAAGCTGAAACCACCAAGCAATAGTGTCTCAACTGGTTTCTTAGATCACTTGTCTCTCTCCTCAGTAAGGATGTAGCTTCCACCTTTCCTCAATCTAAAGAGGAAGCCATCAGTAAGGCCCAACATTATGACCTCATCTATGCACAGTCAGGGTACTTATACATTGTACTTCCTGATCTTCCCAAACATGTGCCATTTGGCCAAGACAAATCGGGGATGTCTCACTCAGCAGACGGACTGATTGGTACCACCACTCACCACAGTCCACAACCCCAACCACCACCGATGTATGGAACACCTCAATACCCGCCGACATATGGGGGCACTTCTTATTTCCCTCCACCCCCTTATCAACAACCCTACCCTGTTGCGATACCTCCACCCATCAGTGGACCACCGCCGGCACCCCCCATACATCCACCTATTCAAATGAACTCTGGTACCCCCTCTACTTCAGCTTATAGTACTAGCGAAAGCACTACGCCTTCCTATGTACCTTACGGATTGTTACCACCACAAAATCCATACTTCCCTTTTCCTGGTCCCCCACAATCCATGGCTCCCCCACATCCTCATCCGGGGGTGAATTTTGTTCAACCTTCTGCCATTCAGCAATACCAAAATTTCGAACAGTTGAATACGGACAATCCAACCCATCCGTCGAACAATGCCAAAAAGAAAGGATGGAAAATGAATAACAACAACCCAGGTCAAGGCGGGAATCAACCCCAACAACACCAATCTACTGGGCGCAACCAAAACCAGGGGCATCAAAACCCCTAGGGGGGCAATAATAATAAGCGCAAAGGGAGAAATAACAATAATGTTAAAACAAACTTCCCTTGCACCCTTTGTGGTGAGTTCGGCCACTACACTAATCATTGCCCCCAAATCGTTGATTTCAAACGGTTGAAAGACTCTGGTAGTCTTCCCCATTCTCCAGCATCGCCTGCCCCTCAGCAGGCACCACAAAAATACGTGCAACAACCCCCTCCTGTCATCCTACAAAATCCTATTCCACATCAAGGTGTGATAAACACCCAACAGGACACACAGCATCCCCCACCTCAAGTGGGACAATACCTCAACCCCAACAATCTAGCAGATCGCACAATTCTCCTCACTATTGAGGAAGAAATCCTTCTGCAAACACGTAATCGTCAGTATCATGCACCCGCTGAGTCTCCTCCCATCCCTCCAAAGACAAACCCTACACCGATGGGACCCCCGTTGGTGATTCCTCGCCCTACCACCGAGCCACCTCTTTGCATCCCTCGCATCCCATTGCGCAGGAATGTCCACAACCCATAGGCTAGGGCAGCTCATAACTATAGCTTGGTAGACGACTTAGCACAATCCTCGGCTGCCATGTCAGTTTTGGAAGTCCTCCAGACTTGTCCTAGTCAGTGGAAATCATTGCTTTCCGCCCTGGGGGAATTCGACCCCGCAGATACCCGACTCATTACCTTTGATCTTTACAGTGGAGAACCTTGTCTTCCCACTTTGATCGCTTTTCAAATACCAATAAAAATACGGAACATCACAATTCATCAGTGTATCATCGATGAAGGTGCATCTACATGCATTATGTCCAAAACAGTATGGCAGAATCTTGGCTCCCCCGAAATCATTCCCTCTGCCATCACCTTATGAGCTTATGACAGACGACCATCCTCTCCTGAAGGGATCTTCCAAAATGTCCCCATCGAACTCGAGGGCAAGACTATTCTCATCGATATCGAAGTTATCGATGCCCCACTCGATTATAATATCCTGTTCGGTCGTAGCTCCATGTACGCTATGAAGGCAGTGGCATCTTCTGTCTTTCGGAAAATGATGTTCCCTCACAATGAGAAGATCGTTACCATTGACCAAGTCTCACATTACGAACCTAATCCATCTGCCAACATCGATAACATTCTTCCTCTCATTCACACAAGCCACGACGCATATCCAGTCGTCGAGATGGGTCATGGGATTTTCAAAGATCCATACTTGTTAGGAACTTACCATGGAGCACCACCACTCCTTCATCCTTCCAATCAAGTATGCATCGTATCATCTAATGGAACTCACACAGAGGATACCCCTCCTCCTACCGAGGCTTCTATCATATATGACGTCCCACTCATCGCAAAACCCCCCCTCCAGAACCTCGTAGACACTCGTCGACCCCACTAGTCCACGATTCCACCTCTCCCCAAGGACATATCCCAATTTGGGAGACAGTTCCCCAAGCCATCACCCAAATTCCCTTCTTTTACCCTCCACCAGGCATAGAATATTTTCAAGTAGCCGCAACGCTCACAATACCTAATATGGTGTTAGCAATACCAGTTTGGTATTTACACCCACCAGAGATGGTTCCTCGACCATCCCTCCCCCCAAAAAAAGAAGGAATCCCCATGTCGATTCCCATACTTACTCCCACCACCCCCCCACTCACTAACCCCCTTGCCACAGCTGGGGGCAGGAGAAAGAAAAAGGATCCCACAACTCCCCTTCCTCCATGCATCCAACCTCCTTGCGCACTATGTGAGAAAGAGGGACACCAAACCAACAATTGTCCATCTCTACCCAAGTTACGGAATTGTATCCCACTCAATCACACTCCCCCAACACTTTCCACTACGGCCAGTCCTGCCACCACCCCCCCCCCTTCCAATAATAAAGGGTTGCGGACCAAATTTGCTTGTGCTATATGTTCAGAATATGGCCATTATACCCACCATTGCCCAGCACTGCCATGCTTTCGGCAGACATTAGCCGCAGTACGCCAGAGCTTCCAGAGCAACCCTAGTCCTTCTACATCCTCCTCCACCAATATCACTGACATTCGGTATGTCACCACTTCAGTCAATGAACGTATGAGACACCCTTTCTCTCTCTGCGATTCATTAGCTCATTTTACATACCAGTGTCCTTTGATCCTTGAATACAGGCAACGCCAATTGACCCTGCTTCAAGAGCCCGCAGAGACAACAATTGACATTACCTCGTCACTAACGGATCTTCATGTCATTTCTCCCAAACCCGCGACCCTTCCAACACCTCGATGGTTCTTAGATGACTTAGCTGAGGATTCACCCCCCAATCCCCCCAACTCTCCTGCTCATCCCCCTACAGACATTTTACACCCAACTACCATGGGTAACCTTCAGTACTTTAATATATGGTTTATGTCAAGTGAACCCTCACCATCTCCTAACATTGTTCCCCCTGCTTCTTCACCAGGGGGCAACCACACAACCATAGTCACTGATATCACTCCTCAAGACCCCTTGTATTCCCATCACTTCCAATGCGACGAAGAAATACTCGAAGAGTTAAACCACCCAGACCTCCCTTGGGATGTGCTACACCACTGCGCCCTCTTCTCTCCACAGGAAGCCTCCATGCCTCCTAACCAAAACCCCATTTACGTGGTCGAAACCAAGGATTTTATCCCATCAGGGCCTATCGACTGGTTCAAAAACCCCATTCCTGCCCCTGATGCTTTTGAAGAAGGTAACATGGCCAACATTTCCCCAACCATTAAAATCGACATTTCCATTAAAAATGGCATCGTCGAGGAAATCATTATTGGAGCTGCTTGCACTCCTCAGGAAATCACCGCATATAAAGCCCTATTCCAAGAATATTGGGATATTTTTCCTGGTCATACACAGAAATGCCTAGCCTCGATCCCTCCATCGTCGAACATCGCATCGACACCTGGCCCAACATTACACCAGTTTGTCAAAAACAACAACCGCTACACCCATCCAAAGTTGCGGCCATCAAAGCCGAAATTGACAAATTACACATCGTCGGGTTCATTTACCCCATCGCCTATACCTCATGGGTTTCCAACCCTATACCCGTTAACAAAAAACAGGACACTATACGCGTTTGCACCGACTTTCGCGATCTCAATCACACGTGTCCCAAAGACAACTTTCCAACGCCTTTCATCGATCAAATTATCGACGACTGCGCAGGCCACGAGGCTCTATCCTTTATGGACGGATTCTCTAGTTATAATCGAATTCAAATTCACCCCGTCGATCAATATAAAACCGCATTCACTACCCCGTGGGGTACTTTTTCATATCGTGTCATTCCTTTTGGCTTAAAGAATGCCGGCGCAACTTTCCAGCGGGCTATGACATACATATTTCACGATCTGGCTCATATCATCCTTGCCTACTTGGACGACCTCACAGCTCGATCCAAGAAACGCACATAGCATCTTGATGATTTACAAATCATCTTTCAACGGTGTCGTCAGTACAACATCTGCTTGAATCCTCTCAAGTGCGTATTCTGTGTCACCGCAGGGTGCCTCCTCGGTTTTATTGTTTCCCAAAGTGGTATCACCGTGGACCCCCTCAAAGTCCAAGCTATCACCGAAATTCCACCTCCCCGGAATTTACAGCAACTTCAAAGTCTACAGGGCAAAGCTAACTTTCTTAGACGCTTTGTCCCAGACTACGCCATATGTGCACATGGTTTCCTTCGCTTACTACGTCACGACATCCCTTTTCACTGGGACGACCATTCCCAATAGTCATTTGACGATCTTAAAACTGCACTCTCGAACGCACCTTTAATTAGTGCACCTGACTACAATCGCGACTATATCCTCTCTGTATCAGCATCAGTTATATCAGTAGCGGGAGTTCTCGTCCAGCTAGGTGATGACAATCATGATCATGTCATTTATTACGTTAGTAAAAACCTCTCAGGGATACCCTTGAAGTATAAACACGAAGAGAAACTTTCTCTTGCAGTCGTCCTCGCTGTCCAGAAACTGTGCCACTGCATTCTACTTCGCACAACAAAAGTCATCGCAGATTCCAACCCTATGCAGTACTTGCTCAGTCGTCGACAAGTTAACAGCAAATTTGCTCAATGGATCGTTATCCTTCAGGAGTACGACCTCGAGTTCTCAACACCTAAAAGTAAGAAGGTCGTTGTTCTCACCGAACTTGTCATGGCCCTCCCCTCTGACACCACAAGTACCCCCATCAACACCAAATTTCCCGACGAACATCTCTTTTACATCACTTCGGATGATCCTTGGTAATGTGACCTCCTCGTCTACCTCCGAAATCAAAATTTCAGTAACCACCTTTCATGAGATGATCGTCGTCGTATTCGACATCAGGCCCCCCGCTACCTCCTCATCGGAGACATCCTATATGGACGGGGAGTCGACACCATTCTTCGGTGATGCTTGACTATTGACGAAGCCGATAGAGTTTTAAACGACTGCCACAGTGGTGCATGTGGGGGCCATCTATCGGGCATATCCACTGCTCAGAAGATTATCCAAGCCGGTTACTTTTGGCCTACCTTGTTTCATGATTGCATTCACGCCATGAAACGATGTGAGCAATGTCAACTCTATGCCAATAAAGCCCGGGCTCCCCCCGCTCTTCTTCATCCCGTCATCACTGTCGGCCCTTTTTGTAAATGGGGCATTGACTTCATGACTTGTAATCCCCCCTCCAGCAATGGTCACAAATACATTATTATCGTCGTTGATTACTTCACCAAATGGGCAGAAGCTATGCCCACCTTCAACAACACCGCTGACACTGCAGCGCGTTTTTTCTTTAACCATGTCATATCCCACTTTGGAGTACCACTCCAACTCGTTTCCAATCATGGAAAACACTTCGAGAATGAGATCTCCGTCGAACTCTCATCTTGGTTAGGGTTCTCTCATGAGTTTGCCTCACCATATTACCCTCAGTCTAACGGACAAGTCGAAGCAGTTAAAAAAGTCCTCAAGACCATGTTACAATGCACGGTTAATAAACATAAAACCAATTGGCATCGTATGTTATTTTCCACGCTATGGGCTTACCGTACAACGGTGAAAGCAGCTACTAGTTTCACACCATTTCATCTAGTCCATGGGGTTGAGGCCACTCTTCCCATCGAGTTCGAAATTCCCACCTTACACACCGCAATTGAGCTATTACCCGACATTGCTCCAATGGAGCAGCGCTTGCTAAACTTGGAGTCTCTAGATGAAGACCGTTGATCTTCCTTACAAAACAACGAGGTAGCTAAAAAACGATCCAAGGCTACCTTTAATCACCATGTCAACCTTCGCTCATTTCGCGAAGGCGACCTCGTCCTGGCTTACGATATCGCTCATTATACCTTTGGCCATGGAAAATTCGAGTCACTCTGGCATGGACCATACATTATCCAACATTGCCTCACCAAAGGCGCATACATCCTGGCCTCCCCTGAAGGCCTCTCTCTCAACGAACCCGTCAACGAGTTGTATCTCAACAAATTCTATGCTTAAACGTAGTCATTCTACTTTTAGATTATTTATTTTATAGCATTTTTAATATTTTTTCCTCCCTCGCGTCTAAACTATCCTTTGTGCTATTGACAGATGCTTCCTCCACCAGCCTACCACATCGGTTACGTCGACGGCGCCAGCCTACCACATCGGTTACGTCGACGGCGCCAGCCATTGGACACAAAATCTCGCGTCAGCGACTTGGGCTCTCTACACCCCCTCACATGAAATGCTCCATTCGAGTGGCATATGTTTAGGGTCAGCAACCAACAACCAAGCCAAATACACCGCCGTCATTGGCCTCCTGGCCGATGCCCAGCATCATCGTATTCGTCACCTTAGCGTCTTCCTTGACTCTCAACTAGTCGTACTCCAGCTCAACAATGTGTACCACGTCCGTGATCCTTACCTCTTTCGCAAATACTTGTAGGTTAGACTTTTATCTCGACATTTTGATTCCATTACATTTACACATATTCCAAGACAATTGAATCAAATTACGGATAACCTAGCTAATATTGTGTTAGACTGGCATATATCACATCAAGCTACCCATACATAAACATCTAATGCACAACTGTCATCACATATATAGATTAGACATCATCAATACATTAAAAAAACACATGTAAACACCACATAGATCTCAAAAATGTATACTCATGTATATATCAAAAGGTCCACAGTGTCATCCAACTGTTTACATACAAAAATACCACTATTCACAGGCCAATGAAGCACCTCAGTACAAAATGGGCTCACCAGCCTATATACAAAAAATATATATACATCAATGCATAGAGCACCACTCATGGTGCCTCTAGAGCACCACCGCCTGCTCCTCCCTCGGGCGGTGGCGGCCCACCACCACCTGCCCCAGGCAGTGGTGGTCCACCCCCTACTGGCCCCTCCTGCCCCGGCGGCAGTCGTCTGGTCGTCATCGCAACATCCACTTCTGCTCGTCGTACTATGGACCGCCATGGTGGCGGCACCCCCACACACTGCTCCAGGAATCCCTCATCCTGGATGCGAGACCATATGCCCTCAAGAACATCCTGGGATCAGCATCTCGTCATCTACATCACAACAGTCCCTGGGCCTCTTTTCATCCTAAGCCCCCGGGGCACCATTTTTCATACCCTGATCAAGTACGCATGCACATATTCACACTTATCAAATACATGCTCATATCTTCGATTATCTTCAGATATTGTTCACATCGGTTATTTGGTTTTCATGTGTGCAGGTACTTGATCATCATACAACGGCACAACCCCTTCAGGTATATACTCAGCACTAGCATGTAGTCTTTCCCTCTGTATTGCACTTACATTTCCAGTCACACCCTCTGACATTTGCCTCTAGGATCCCCACTCCTGGCTCTACAGTACCCACACCTCCATTTGCATCTTCGATACTGTCACCCGGTAGCATTCTTACCCACATGAGTTGTCCCATTGATAGCACCTTTTGGCACTTCTGACACTCATGTTGTTTTTCAAAAACCCTTTAGGGATGGGAGTCCCGATAGTCTTACATCATGTCACGAATCAACCACATACTCCTTCTCCTCATTTTGCTAGCTTTCCCAATGGACTCCCAGATTCTCTCTCCATGGTTCTATGGTCGGGCTGCACCTCCACAGTAACATGAACCCTCCATTCCATCCACAGTCTGTTTACCCATCTGCAAATCTCCCTTCATTTCGCCTACCTCATACAGAAACTCACCAATGGGGCCCGCACCCTTCATCAGTTCTCCGAGAAAATTACGCCCTACACGGGCCATCCATATCACACTGGGGCACCCGCTTCTGTATTTGTAGACTTCCCCCCAATTATTCGATATTTATTGTACAAACGCCTTTATTTTCAGTCGTTACAATAACTTTTTGTCGTCACCTTTGGGCGACCTACTTCCCTTTTTTTGGCCAACCGCAACCCATGTCACCCTTGGTTGGAGCACTACTTATCGTCCACCCTTACCGGTATTGTCCATATCTTCAGAGTACCCCACAGGCCACTTACCTTTGCCCTCTGAATTTGTTCACCTTGTCCCGCCTCTGGCACAACTTATCCCCGGTCTTGTCGTCCCCCTGACACTCGACCTCGTTGAACGGTTGCGGCCACTTTTTATCTCACACATACTCCAACCAAGGGAAGTTTTGAGTCTTCCCACATCTTGACGTCATCCATGTACCTCCTCCACTTCCTCACCTCACCTAGTGGATTTCACGAAGCCCTTTTCTTCTGGGAGTCGCGTCCCCCTTTTTTTTGTCGACATCAGCACAATTTTCCAGAAGGGCGACAGTATCTTGATTCTCATTATCCACTCAATGAGAGATCTCGGACGGCACAGGGTGAAACACCATTGCTCCCTGCTGTCGTTGACCCCCATAACATTCGACGCCAACACTTTCTCATGTTACAGTGGGTCTTACTTTGTGACTATTGCAGTTATTTCTTTCATTTGCCGAAGACCTCTAAACTTGGCTAGGCTATCAATGCCCACATAATCGGTGATACTTATTACCGCGATCACTGCCTACTATTTAGAGTATGTTCATATGCAGAATTGTCTCATGCCTTTATCACAACCGCCCCCGAGGGCACTGCAGTTGTCTACACCAACACTTCAGTCATCTTTTTTTGGAGTTACATGACACGAGCATGGAGCATGCCCGCCTCGTTTGTACACAGTTTTCTATTTTACACACCTCATGGAAGGTCAGGTCCTACCGGTTCCTTTTTCCCTCCAACGGATCACTCTGGACGATCCCACTATTGCTCTCTCTTACAACAACATTCTCAGTAGAAGAAACATTGATGGATTTCGGCTATACGTATGCTCCTAACCTCATCCATCAGGGGGCATCTGTTATCACTGAAATTTCGTCCGCACATGGTTACAAGAAATCAGCATCGTCAAACAGTGATGAAGTCATCCATGGACCTGAATTAATACCAAGGCATTCATAAAAGGGTCAAAAAACTATACAAAGTAGTGAAAAATTGAAGGGCGCTATGAAGACACTGGGCGCGTGCACACATGCATGTAACAGGAACGCAGAAATCGCGCACATGCGCACGATGTGCGACTGTTATCGCAAAAAGTCGCGCACTTGCTAAACGGTGCATTTATGAGAGTGGTCGGCCTCCCACCCACTTATGGTTCAGCTCCCAAGCCGATTTGACCCTCAAATCTGGACTGGATTCGACTGGATGGTTGGTCAAAGACCTAGAAATGCCCTAATTAGCCTCTTTTCACACTACAAAGCAGTTAAACAATAGCTCAAAGGAATGCTATAAAAAGGCCATGGATGCACCTCATTTTTCAAGGAATTCAATGTAATGTTATGCTGCCTCTATTCTCTTGAGGACTCCATCCTTGTCAAGAGCATATTTGCACCATTGCATTGGGCAATCCATCTCACCCATTGAGTGGATTTGTAAAGAGTTATTTCATCATTTTCCATTTTTCTTTGTTGTAAGAAGAGCTAGCTAGTGGGGGTCCAAGAGCCCTCCCTTGGAGGAAGAAGGGACTCATAGTCCCCTTTATTCTTTGTGTATTGTTTCACTAATAGATCGGCCTCAACATTGGTGACATGGGTCTTATGGTTCTTTTTGTTTCTATGTCCCTATGCTCATGAATTTAGTTGTTATTGCATTTCTTAGTTTAATTCTTAATCGTAGTTGTTTATTTCTTTCCCTAACTCTTTTCCTTGCAGTTGTCCTTCTCAGCAGACCCAACTGAGCTTGCAAGCACCTCTATTTTTCTCACTAAGGTGATGGAAGAGGCGCAACACAATGGTTGAGTATGGGTACACCTCACCCAAGTACAGATAGGGGGAGTGGTAATGATTGTCGTACAGCGTGTAGGGCAAGATATTGGTGCAAAGATGACAGTAGGGCTCCCAAGAGCACACACTCCGAAACAGTGAAAAAGTACTATAAGGTACACCTTTACAAGTGGCCCATGATTGTTGGGACGAGCCCGTAGCCGGGGAATTCCCATAAAATAAGAAACACCAGTGATAGCCATAGACTGGAGAGAAGCAATTACAGAGCCCATCTTACATACCAGGAAGGGGTGAATAGGAACAGGAGAAGAACCCAAGATAAAAACCACCACAAGCAAGCCAAGATGGTAAGAATGAAGAAAACCCATAGTAAGAGAGGCCCCCAGGGAAAAGAACCTTCGACAAGTGCCCGGAGGATTACAAGGATGGAGCAAGCGGCGAGAGAAGCCAAGGGTACCTTTCTCACGTAGGTCGATCCAAAGGGAAAAGCGATCATCAATAGGTGGGAGAGGGAAATCAACACTACTTGCAAGGGTAAATCCTAGATAGAACTAATTCAAGAAGCATATGGGATAAGGGACCCAGGGGCTACGTAGCCCAGAACAACCCTCTACCACAAAACGGTAGAGGAGGCCTAGCGAAAAAAAATGTTGATAGGCAAGATGAATGCTGACCAAAAAGAGTCTAGCAGGGAGGCTATCAGGGACCACAAGAAGATGCTCACATAAATTTTGAGTCGCCTCAACAACCTGGAGGCCAGTGCAAAAGGACTAGCTGAGGACCAAAGGAGCCAAAAGGAAAAAATGGAACGATTGGCAGGCCAATTCCACCTTTACTTACACTATGTCCACCACATGGAAATTACTCCAGCAGATCGGAGCAGAACAACAGCCTGTATCAGGAATATGCGCATGGTGGAGCAGAGGAAGGAGAACGAGGAAAGAAAGGATGGCGACGCAAGACATCCCTGTTGGGCCTCAAAATAGTCCCTATTATCACTCCATTATTCACCAATACCTTCACATTACTTACATATTACCTTCATGTCACCTTCATTCCACCTCCACATCATTACATTTATCTCATAATTGGGTTATAACTATGCTTTTCCAAAGTTTATTAATTCTTAACATTTTTAAGTGGATTTGTGGTTAAACTTTAGAAAATAATATACTTATACTTATACCTAACAATTAGAATGAGTTTGGTGACATGTGTAGGTGATTTGGAAGCTTCCAAGACACTCTTATGTGGCCTCCAATACTCAAATTCGAATTCCCTTCAAGATATGGAAGAAGATTTGGATAAAGGTCAAAGAGGGTATGTGTCTCATCATTTTCCATTTGGTTGTAACTATATGAGATTTTTATGGATCTAGGGAGAGAATAGTGGATCTCCATTAATGGGGTAGCTTCTTATGTTCTTGTATAAATAGGAGAGCCTTCTCCTTTCAAGATATAGATATAGGTGTGTGAAGTTTGGGAAATGCTCATGTTTTGAATTGATAGGTTGGTTCTTGAGGTTAGTAGAGAGGAGATTTTATATTGGAATAAAGATGTAATCATATTCTTTTGAATACAAGACATGCTTCCATTTTGATCTCTATCTTGTGTTAAGATTATGGTGTACTTACTGAAGGATGGAAGGGCCCCCATGCACTGATGCCAGTACACCTATGTGTTGTATATAGTAGGTAAAATTTGTCATTTGTATATTCATGTTATTTTATCTTTATGTTATTTGCTTTAGTAGTTTCGAATAGACAACTTCAAATCCTCGCACATATTGTGTTGTGCCTGTAAGCTTACGATCTCCTGGTTGACATTAAATCGTTGAGAAATTTATATGACATAGATTGCACTCAACAATCCCATCATCCTAGACTAGCGTAGGTTCAGCCCCAGGTCAAATGGTTTTCAGTATAGGAGTTACCCCTATTTTTGTGTTTGTTATGTTTTATGTATATATTATGGTTTAGTCTGTCAAACTGGTTTCTGAAGGACTAGGTCGGATTCCCATGGTGGTGGCCCAGCCCTTCCCCTACTATCTCAGACAGCGCAACTCCAGGATCCCTGATCTGGTTTCCTTTTTGGCAGATCAAGGGATTCCCCTTGTCTTTTTTGTATCATAACTTCTTTCAGTAATACAGGATTTCACACTCACTTACAAAAAAAAAAAAAAAAAAAACGAGTGTGGAAGTCGCTTTGAGATAATCAATGCTTATTTCTTCATTAGGTAATGAGAATTCCACAAATAAATATATGAGCTAGAGTATTGTTGTCTAGGCCTAATAAAACTACAAGTTAAATTCCCCAATACTGGAAGCATCTATAGCCATAGAATTCATGATTTATCCTTATGTATGCACATGTTTGGCTGCATTAAATACGTTTAGTTGTTTTAGATAGATTGTTGCAATGAGTGAAGAGCGCATTTGCAAACCAATATGTCTAGTGCCAAAATACCATTTCCTTTGAGATAAGGACTCTAGCCTTGGAAATATATAGTGTTCCTAACAAAACAATACCTTCAAATTTGAATGACTATCTACCTTTTTAAAATCCAATAAAGTCATTCAAAACAAGTGGTCCAGAAGATAGAGTAAGGATTTTGAGAGAAACATAGAACCTAGTGATAGTAAAGTGAAGCATAGAGACTAATGGAGTGGCAGATGGATTTATTTTATTTTATTTATTTTTGGCCTAAGTAGTTCTTCTGTAAATTTCATATAATTACATATCATTATTCTTTGTTTGATCGTCTCCACCCACATAAGGAAATTCATCTTCTTCTATAACCCTCTTGTTTCAATAGCCTAAAATATTTATCAATGGGATATAGAATAGCAATCCAAATACAAAAAATTAACCTCTATGAAAGACAGAAAAACCAATAGCGTCCATAAGTCATCTACATTAGTTCTACTGCTTCCAGTGGGTTTGAATCCAAATTATACACAGAGTCTCTCTATAACAAATTGATATATAAGTTATACAACTTCCAAATGTGTTTGAATCCAAACTATACGATATATGCTCTACATTACAAATTAAAATACATGCATAGCATATATAGATCATCCATGTTTAATATATCTATTATTAATGGCTTTGAATCTTCAAATGTTTAACCTCTTTCCACCCAGATCCAACTTCTATCTATATGTTAAACCCAGTTGTCCAATTAATTTGATTTCAAAATCGTGTACATGAAAGTTATTTACTGGTTCAACATGAGCTAATCAACAAGATATCATACATCTCTATATGCCAAAGAAAAACCCTTGTATTAAACATTGTACACTATAATGTAAAGACTTATTTAACATTTATCTACAACCTTGAATTCCAATTCTCTCTCTACCAATGATGCACTGCTACACATTTTTGCAACATATCTGAAGAAAGAATAGACACCATTTTCCATTCTTGAATCCTATGTCTCCAATGACTGTCATTACCCAAAATTCAACATATAAAGCATCCTATTGTAACAAAGAATTTTGCAGGAAAAATACAAGGGAAGGACATTTAAAATGTCATCTCTTTGTCATGTTCCTCAGCCAAGGTTATTGGTCTAGACATGAATTCACTTATATGACATGTTTCCGCCCAAACTAGCAGCCTTTGTAGAGGTGCTAATGGGGATAAGCTCAACATGAGAAACACGCCATTTTCACCTTAGCATTGTTTCTCCTTCACTTTAGGCCAGCTCCTTGAAGCCACTAGGGGTATTTAAATCTACGGAGATGGACTTGTATAATACCTTGGGGTAGCTTACGATACAAATCAATTACAAAACACACACCTTGATATATAGTTAGATAGACGAGTGCTAATGGAGTAGCCAAATGCCTTGAGAATATTCAATTAAGAAGTAAGGAAATAAGTACCACAATATAAAAAGGGTTAGAATATAATTAATTAAGTGTTTAGATATGAAATAAATATGCGATGACAAAAATATAAATGAGCACTATGATGTCACTGTTTGGATGAAGAAACAAGTACCTTTTACCACACAAGAGTGAGATATATTCACATAAACCAAGAAAAAATGATATACTTGAGTTACCTCTCGGATTTATGTTGAAAATTGGACAATATTGATACTTTCCACAAATTCCAAAATCTGATATATGATCAATAACGTAGAAAATGCAGATTTTGGGTGAGGAAAAGCACCCTAAGAGTGCCTAAAAGCACTTGTAATAATAAAAATTCGATACTTTTTCTAGGGAAATGAAAAAACCATGTAAAAATGTCCTAGCAATAAACGATTGGAAGTATAAATGAATAATAACCATGCAAATAGCTCAAAATTGCAAAGAGAGGTGGTGAATCCCCCAAGGGTTTCACCAAAAATCTCCAAAAGGTAGAATAACAACTACGAAGAAATTAGGAGACAAATTTCACCATTAGAAAGTGTTATATATCCTTTATAACAATCCACAAGGGAAATATAAGCTAGAGTAGAGTTAGAATCCACCTTTTAGGGTTAAACCCTAGCTTTAGGGTTTGACCAATTCCAATTCTCTTTGTTGCAATTTAATTTCTAGAATTGATAAACCTCTTAAATCAGCCCACAAAATGTTATATAAAACATTTAAGCACAAATGTGTGCAACTACTTTTCCCTATTAGGGTTTAAGATCAACAATTTACTATACATCGTAGGACAAAAAAGTCTAGAAAATGAAAACAAATTGTTAACTTTGCACTAGACGATGAATAAATATTTTTTAATGGTATATCTTTTATATTTTTTGTATTTTTGTATTTTATAGGACATAAAAGAAAATAATTTGAATTTTTAGGGTTTTTGTGGTTGGTTGTTGGGAGTTAAGCTTAGTGCTTTGTCTCCACTTAGGGATTATGGGGTCAAGAAGTATGCCCCTCTAAGAATTGGTTATTCAATGTTTATGGATGAGCATGATATATTAGGGCCTCAAGGCCAATATTCTCTTGTTTAATCAAGACAAACCATGAAAACCAAGGCCTTACAAGAAGGGTTTCCTCAAGGGAATAGCCTTCACCAACAAGATCAACAAAACACTGGAAAGAATACTTAAAACCCTTTCCAATGAGTATAAAACTAATCAAGACAAGAGATAAGCACTTATCAAGTTGTTTTTAAGGAAGATGGAAGAGATACAAACCATATATGTCCTCCTTCCAAGTAGTTGTGCAACTCCTCAATGGATTGATATTGCTATATTTAGTAGAAACTTGAACATTCACAATAGTATTTGAAGTAAGAAGAATAACCAAGAAAGAAAGAGCTCCAAGAATTTACACCAAGAAACACCAAGTAAAAGATCTTCTATTAATGGCTTGAAATGATCTCCAACAATTCACAACAATTTGGAATGAGATGAGGGCCTTTATTTATAGATAAGACTCACGACTCCTTCTCATTCTTCATTACCTAAATCCAGGTTAAGGAAATAAAATAAAAGTGACTTTTCATCCACATAACTTAGAGACTACATTAAATTACAATTAAAAGATGTTTTACATGCTAGAAACCCTCATAAAAGAGGAGGATCCCACAAAATATGGGGTTGATTTTCTCCCCAATTACAATGTTCCAAGAAAAGGGTGATGTGGAGCCCTCAAAACAAGGTGGAGTAGTCTCCTGAGAAAATAAATATTCAATGTTTCTCTCCTCCACGTGGAATGTTCTCATGAAAGTGTGGAGAATGACTTCAAAGGGGGATGGTCTCCTCAAAATGTGCTCAAAGAATGCTCAAATAGTGTCCATAAATCCTTAAAATGTTTCTTCAAAGCATGACCATGTCCATATATAAGGTTAATGCATCTCCACAAAGCATGGGAGTGACCCTCCATGTCAAAAATTGGGTCATAAAACCCCCAACAAAAAGAATGACACAAAAAGAATGGGTCAACCCTCAAATTATGTAAAATACATCTCCAAAAGTGATGAAAGAAGAGGAAAGTTATAAGACCTCCCATGTGTCATGTGTAGAGAATGTCCATGTGTGCAAAAGAATATCAAATGTGCCTTGGATGATGTGACCAATGCCTTGGAATATGTGTACTGCCTCGAAAACTACGACAATGCCTTGGGAGACGTGAAATTGAGTGAACATATGCAAAATAATCTTTGAGTGCCCATGTCCAAAGTGTGGTACATACATGAGAGAGAGGGCCCATGTGTGGTAAAAAAGGTGTGTTAAACCATGGGTGTGACAACCCTTACAAAGAGAAATCACCTTTTACATAGAAAATAGAACAAATAAATAGTTAGGGCCTCATAAATATATTATAGTGGGGTTTTTAGCTTTATGCTTTCCCAGTAAAAACATATGTGTTATGTGTGATTGATCTTTCTTCTTGATATTGCAATTGGCAATCGTGTTTTAAATTCCACAAGAATATTTGTAGAAGTGATTATGTATTTAACAGTGGCATATAATTGTTAGATCAGGAGAATCCAGGCAACACATAATTTGTATTGAAATTTCTACATGGTATCAAAACACAGAAGATTGCAGAAGTTGAGTTTGTGACTGGATAGAATTCGAATTTGCAGAAATAATTTCTTGGTCCTACAGCTGATTCAAGATCAAAATGGATTTCAATGGCTTGAGGTTAGAGTATGCACTCGAGGGCAGCTCGAACTATATTGCTTGGAAGGACAGGATGGAGGCAATACTCGAAGACAATGGCTTGAAGGAATTCATTGACAAAGATGTTCCTAAGCCAGATGTTGCAGATGTTGCAAATCTTGATGCATGGAAAAATAAAGTGGCAAAGGCAAGGAGGATCTTGTTGGAGGGAGTATGAGACCACATTGTCTCAAACCTCCATGGGAAAGCCACACCATATGCAATGTGGAAGGCTTTGATGGATCTATTCCAAAACAGCAGCGACCATAGGAAATTGGTGCTCAAAGATAAACTTAGGAAGATCAAGATGGAGAAGGGCGACTCCATTCCAAAATATCTCACGAAGTTTGTCCAGTGTCGGGATGAGTTGGGGAGTGTGGGAATAACAGTCGCTGATGATGATTTGGTGAGCTTGGATCTCCTAGGACTTCCCAAGAATTGGCACAGTTATCAAGACTCTGTCAATGGAAGGGAAAAATTGCCGGATTGGGAATGAAGATGGTCGGATCTAGCATAGGAGGAGTTGCCAGATTGGGAATGAATATGGTCGGATCTATCATAGGAGGAGTTCAGGTGGAACACCAGAGATGGCTCTTCATCAAAACATGATGATGAAGAAGATTGTGCTTTGGCTTCCAAGGCAAGGAAAGGGAAGGGGAAGAAATTCCATTCAAAATCCGAGTCTAAAGGTAAGAAGCTAGATTTTTCCAAAGTGAAGTGTTTTTACTGTCACAGACATGGGCATCTCGCTACTAACTGTCCGCAAAAGAAGAAGAACAAGAAGGTTGTCGGAGCTGCAGGTGATGAGGCCCTTGCCTCGTAATTTGAACTTGACTTCTCCTTGATCACATGCATGGCGTCAAGTGCATTGGGATTGGTGTGGTATTTGGATAGTGGCGCTTCCTTCCACATGATGGGAGATAAGGACCTTTTCAGTGACTTGGAGGAGAAATATCTCAAAATGCATATTGAGATGGGCGACGGTGGATGATACGATGCAACTGGCATTGGTACCATTACCTTTCAGAGGAAGTTAGGTAAACCATTTCAATTGAAATATGTTATGCATGTTCCAGGTCTGAAGAAAAACCTGGTCTCAGTCGCAATGTTGGAGGACAAAGGCTATGACATTGTTTTCAGCGATGGAAAAGCTTTCCTGCGACATAAAACAACGGGTCAAGTCAAGAAGATAGGGATTCAAATTAAGAATATCTACAAGTTGGAGGTATATGGCTGCACTTCCATGATGGGCAAGGCAAAAAAAGTTGTGAACCGGGATAAGGTCAAATTATGGCACAGGCAATTGGGCCATCTTCATCATGGAGCCTTGAAAATCATGCAGCAAATATCTACTGGACTTCCAATGGGAACACTTGCTCAGTTAGATCACTGCAAGGATTGCACCATGGGGAAGTATGTAAAGTCCACCTTTCATGAAAAGGAGAATCGTGCTTCGGTGATCCTGGAAAGAGTTCACACAGACGTTTTTGGACCATTCTTGGTTGCTTCAATAGCAAAACATAAGTATTATGTTATTTTTGTTGATGACTTTTCTCGTAAATGTTGGATCTTCTTCATGCAAAAGAACGATCAAACATTCTCAAAGTTCTATGATTTTAAAGCATTGGTGGAGAAAGAGTCGGGGAAGCAAGTGAAGGCTCTGAGGAGCAATAATGGTGGAGAATACATCTCTAACGAATTCAAAGACTTCTGCAGCAAAGATGGAATTCGAAGAGAACTTGTAGCTCCGCATAACCCACAGCAAAATGGGGTCGCGAAGAGGAAGAACAAAACGATCGTGGGTGCAGCACAAGCAATGTTGCATGATCAGGGCCTACCAATGCATTTGTGGGCGGAAGCATGCAACACTATAGTTTATGTGCAAAATCGTTGTCCTCATAGAGTACTTGGCATGAGTACACCTGAAGAATCTTTCACTGGTAAGAAACCTGATGTTTCACATTTTAAGATTTTTGGCTCATCTATTTATGCGCATGTGACCAAGGATGCCAGGAAGAAGTTGGAACCAACTGCTGAAGTTGGGATTTTTGTGGGGTACACAGAAACACCCCATAATTATCGTGTGTATTTTCCTAACAGTAAGATTATTTTTATGCAATGGGATATAAAATTCGATGAGGGGAAAGCCATGTGGTTGTCGCTTGAGAGGGAGCTAGACTTGCATGTAGAGGAGGAACTGTTGGTTCCCAAAGATGAGTCTCAAGATGTGGATCAGCCACATGAGGAGGTTCATGGAGTGGAGGAAGCCACTCATGCAGAGCCATCCATCAGAGATGCCAGAAAGCGCACCACAGAAGATGATAGATTGAAATTAGATGTTGCACATAATGTAGGAGCCCCTACTTCACAGCGCAGACAGAGACAATCTCCTGATCGATTTACTAGATACATGGCTCTCATGAGAAAATGTATTGTGACTGAACCATCATCCTTTCAGGAAGCAGTGCAAGATCCCACTTGGGTTGATGCAATGGTGGAGGGTAAGATTTTAATCATTGTTCTTTATGTTGATGATTTAATACTGACTAGTGATGAGCAGTCGATACACTCATGCAAGGAGGACCTTGCAAAGGAGTTCGAGATGAAGGATATGGGCCTCCTTCATTATTTCCTTGGATTGGAAATATGGCAGTGAGATGGTGAAATTTTTGTGTCTCAAGGAAAGTATGCAAGGGAGATACTGAGTAAGTTTCACATGGAGGGTTGCAAACCCATGGATACTCCTCTTCTAGGAAACTGGAGGAAAGAGGATGTTACTTCTAGAGAGGTAGTGGATGCTATTGTCTATCGACAGTTAGTGGGTTCGCTAATGTATTTAGTGAAAACGAGACTGGGCATTTGCTATGCGGTTAACCAGTTGATTCAAGCAATGGTTAAGCCTACCAAGCTCTTTTGGAAGGCGGGCAAGCATGTCCTGAGATACATGAGGGGCACATCTGAGTATGGGTTATGGTACAAAAATACCGATGAGGTGAATTTGCATGGCTTCATGGATGCAGATCGAGCGAGCAGCCCAGTGGACAGAAAGAGCACTCAGTTCAGCGGAAGCGGAATACATGGCAACGAGTCAAGATGCATGTGAGGCTATCTAGATGAGAAAGATCTTGGTTGGTTTGTTTGGTTCTCATTTAGATCTGACAGTGATTCATTGTGATAATCAGAGTTGCATTAAACTCTCGATTAATCATGTGTTTCATGATATATCTAAGCATATAGATATCTGGTATCATCATCTCAAAGATTGTGTGCAGCGGAAGATCATGTTGCTTCATTACATTCCTATGGAAGATCAGGATGCAGACATTCTGACGAAGTCACTCACCAGGAGAAAATTTGAATACCATAGAGACAAGATTGGGGTGAAGGATAATCCCTTTCTTGTTGAGAGGGAGTGTTGAAAAGTCAACAAGAAATGTGTGTCTAATTTATTTTTCCCTTAAATAAATTGGACAATAAATATTAATATATTATCTCATAATTACTTGAAATAGTTAATTGAATTGGCAAATCAGTTAGCTATAGGAAATTTGAGTTCAAAGGTTGCCTGGTGGGACATCCAAGTCGAATTAGTTGTAACTGAGTGATTCGAAGTTGTTACAGAGTTGGAGGTGTATTATTGTGAGTTGTGAAGTAGTTTAACTCAGTTAAGTGAGTTAAGATCAGTTGTACTAGTTGTAATTGAACTTACACTAGTGAGAGATCAGTGAATTAATTATTAATTAATTCACAATCAGTGATCTCACATGCAACTGAAGATTTACCACTGTTAACTACATGCATGTCAGATCTAGTGGAGACCAAGTTGAGATAACAGGTGAAAGGGACAGTTTGGCTATCAATTGTGATTTGAGTGAAGTGCACTCATGCAATCACACACACAGTGGATGTTCCCATGAGGAATGTGTAGCCTAGGCAAGAGGAATTTGAATTCATTTGCAGGTTTTCCATTAGCAGGGATTGCGCAGAGGAGGTAGGTTGTCTAGGAGCAGAAAATTGGCACATGAATTTGTCAATTTTTGCATGACAGTGTGAGACGATTGTATATTGTACTGAGATCTCTTGGATTAGAGATTTGTACGAGATTGTTTCATGATCCATGATATAAACATAATATATGATAGTGGGGTTTTTAGCTTTATGCTTTCCCGATAAAAACATTTGTGTTATGTGTGATTGATCTTTCTTCTTGATATTGCAATTGGCGATCGTGTTTTAAATTCCGCAAGAATATTTGTAGAAGCGATTATGTATTTAACAATGGCATATAATTGTTAGATCACGAGAATCCAGGCAATACATAATTTGTATTGAAATTTCTACACTAACAACAAGTCAATATCCTTTGCATAAATAGACCAAGCCCTCCTCAAACAAATTGAATTGCATAACTTTTATAGCGCAAATACCTCAATAAATGGAATAAGAAACTTCATTTAACACAATAAGTTCAATATAAACCCTATCAGATTTGATTATAGCAAATCTAGAAAGATATCGGAGAAAAATGAATAAAGGGGCAAAAAGGAAAAGAACCCAAAATAGGTCAAAAAACCACATAAATAAAATTATATGGAAGATATATTTGATTAGACTAAACGAAAACAAAAAAATGATATTTTAGAATTGTCCACAAGCATTGCACTTGTAAAGAAAACCCTAAATTGCTAAACAACTTTATAGAAAAACCTAGTCCCTGAATGATTTATTTCACCTATAAACAAATGAAACATGAACATAATTGAAATTAAAACTTAAAACATATGTGACTATGTCATTGTCTCCATGTGAATCGATCCTTGAATCAACATGTATTGCAACAACAACACACCAAAGACAAATATGTAATCAAAATTACCCTCACTCTCTCATTTGTTCCTGTCTCCACTGGTAAAAAATGAAAGTCTGAAAGCTGAAAACAAAAATCTGAAATCTTGCACTAAAAATCTAAAAACTAAATATCTGAAAGCAGATTTTTTTTTTGAAAGACAAATCTCATTATCTATTTGGTGTTGGGTATGTGTTATAATCTTTGCACGACTAGAACTAGTGTCTACGTTGTGTCGGGCGCGCAGGGGGGTAAGAGAGGGGAAGAGTGCCCCCTTCCCTAGGGGGTCATAGGGGATGAATCCCCCTTGTCCTGGGGGTTTGCAAGGAGGCGGGAGCCCCCTTGTACAGGACTTTAGGGGCAACGCCCCGAAAAAAAAAAATTACCTGTTTTTGTGTCCATTTTTTTGGTGGTTTTTCAGCACATGGTTTTCGCCGATGGTTTTCTATTTCTAGTTAAGAAATTAGGGTTGTTGACTAATATAGGTCATTGGATTAGGGTTTTGGATGTTGTTGGATCCTATATGTATTTTGTATTGTAAACAATGTATGGTGTGAATGAATATAGAATATGTTGGTTTTCCTGGTTTGGGTTTCCAGGGGAAAAATCTTTGTGTAATGTGTGTATTTTCCATTGTATCGTTTTTGTTCTTTTATTGAAAATTTGTTTACAGTAAAATATTGTACAATGTTAAAATCTACATTTGGAATCCCAAAGGACCCTAGTATTGGTACCTTCACTCCAGTACTATATATAATGGATCAAATTCAATAAATTTAAATGCATAAATAAACCCAACAATTTGCAACCATTAACTAATAAAAATAAAGATAGCTTAATTATTAATTTAATAATCCACATGAGAAGTGAGTGATGAGAAACTTACCTAAGAATTGTAGAAATTAACTTACTTACAATATTGTGAATGCAGAGTTGTTGCACTCTAATCTTTGAATCTCGCATGTCGCAACCAAGTGTGGGGGACAACTCTCCACCAAACCAACTCCTCAATCAAGACAACTAAGATCCCCCAAGCCCTCAATCAACGACCTATGTCAACTTCCAAGCCTTTCCCAAAATTGCACAAGCAAAAGATCCCACACTTCTTTCTCCACATTCATTATATAGAATTCTTATTATTCATCCATGCAAAGAAACTTCATGCATAGGTTCCACTTGTCATCATGCAATTTTAACCATTTTCTTAATTTAGCTTTTCTTTGATCCCTTTTTTGTAATTTCTTTTTTTTTTTATCTTTTTCTTTTCTTATAATTTCTTGACTATTTTATCATCTTTTTATTTATTTATTTATTATTATTCTTTTTACTTTAATTGATTATTATCATTTATTATTTAAGACTATTTATTTATTAATTAGTTATTGATTACTCACATTGAAAGTACGCGACATTATCGTAACATAACTCTTTCCACATGATATGGCCTATGTGAAAACAGAGGTATAATGTGGAATGAAAACAATGTTATTTATACTTTGTACCATAACCTTATCACGTCGTATCATTTATAAATATAGAGTAACTATTACTCCATTTTTTTTCCAATGGAAAATTACTCATTATATTAATTTATAATTGTGTTCACATGGAAAAAAGACTTAGCCAGAAATTTACATTGTCAAAACTGTATTGTTATGGAAATGTAGCTTAAGTCCAATTCAGCTCATAGATTGATGGGATCAAAAGCATCCCAAATCATATTAAAACTAAAGTTCAGAGTTTCCCTATTCATTTTTCAAATAAAAAAGTGTAACCCAAAAAAAAACAAACGACCTTCCTCTAAACTTTGTAGAAAATACTATAAGAGTAAATATATGCTAATAAAGATTTAGGAAGAGGGTAGAGTCCTCATGTCCATCTACCCAAAGGTTGTAAGCGATTTTCCCTTCTTGTTTCTGGATAGCTTTCTTTGAGAATAATTATTACTCTATTATGTGATGCCAATGAAGATATATACATTTCACAAGTGTGATTCTATGAGTGGCAAGGCAGCAATGGTATAAAAGCATGATGTGTAATGTCAAAGTTGTGGAACTTATGTAATATAAAACATAACTTGCAATGTGAAAATTGTGAAACATTTAAGATACAAATCACAACCTATTATGTGAAATTGTGGATTAGATATGGATTGTTTGATGAAATTTACCTTGTACAATCATGTTTATATATATATATCAAGTTGCTTGGATGAAATCCATATGTATATAAATATGAAACTTAATTAATTTTATTGTTTTATTGGATTATCGTTGTTCTATATAGTAATGATTAATCAACTTCAACTTTAGCTTAAAATTGCCAAGTAATAACTTATGGCGTGGTCAAATCCTATAGAGATATAATGTACTATTATAAAATTGTAATTGATACTTGTTGATCTATTTAAGTACATCGACTAGTAACACTTATAGTTTGAATATAAGAACAAATTTATACAACTGTAAATATTGTGCATATGAGAAACTTGAGTTTTAATAATTCATATACTTATATATTAGTGGAGCAAAGCATAGTTATTTATTTTAACTGTAAATATTGTGTATATGAGAAATTTGAGTTTCAATAATTCGTATACTTATATACAGCCTGAGTGGGCCTAATGGTTAAGAACATGTGTTTCTTCTTAAGAAGTCACAGGTTCAAATCCAAAGGGGGTAGGGTATGTATACCTTCGTAGACTTTACCAGTCAAATCGTTGGGCGAAGGGGGTCCCTTGTCCCACAAACAAGGGGGTCTCATACACCAAATTTAGTGTGTTGGCTTGGCCATGACCTTAAAAATAGATTATTATTATTATTATTATTATATTAATGGAGCAAAACATAGTTATTTATTTTAATTTTTTATTATCTTTCACTGAAATGAGCTAGTTTATTTTCTAGCATATTGAATCAATTTAAATGCATTTTCTTTGATAGTAGATGTTGGTTTGCATTTTCTTTGATAGTAGATGTTGGTTCATTCCTTTAGAGTGAGACCGAAACTTTCAAAGTTTACCCTCTTGCATAGAAACCATATTTTTGAACTTAAATATAAACCCTCTATTTGTTTAAAATATTTTTGAATATAAACCGTAGCGTGGCAAGCCCAAGATCTGTTTGAAATAAAATATGAGTTATTAATTATGCTTATATATCATTATAATTACAAAAAGAGAGAAACTCATGTAGCCTTTGCCTTTACTACTGGGTCATTCACTGATTCTAGGTAAGTGATGCCTTGTGCTTATAATTACAAAAAGAGAATTTTGTCATTTGAAGTTCTCTAATTACAACTAACAATTGTATGATTGAATTGTTGGTTTGATATGGTAATTGGTGTATAGATCATAAACAACTTAGTTGATAGACCTAAGCCTTGTGATTAAGATTTAAAGTTCATAAATCCATCCACTTATATATGGCAGTGTGTGAGGAGATTTTCAACTTGGACACTATTACATATTTCTTTTCAAAATATCAAAACAAAAATAATTGTAATTATTAGATTTAGTTATGTTATATAATTTAATAAGTACTTTTACAATTCAAATTCATCAAATGAATTATCAATCAGAATTGAAGTGTTTGAAAAATGAGATTATATGAATAAATAACAATTTTATGGAGTTTCAAAAATATATATATATATATATATATATATATATATATATATATATATATATATATATATATATATATATATATATATATATATATNTTATTAATGAATGGTTGAAACAAATTATGTGTTATATGTGAATCTAAGTTATAGAATTTTTATTTTTTATTAGATATGAAGTAATTATTAATAATATTTATTGAATTATGTATTTTTAAAATTTATTGAGGAATGGGTAAGATTGATAAATTGCTCATGCAATGATGACTATATCATATTGAAAGTAAATATGTAATTCAACCTTAAGAATAAATATGTAAATTGATATTGAGGTTGGGTTTGTAGTTTCAATCCATGGTTAAGTTTGTAACTCTAATGACTGTAATTTAAATCAAGTGTACAATATGTTGGGTATGATAAATAATTAAAAAAAAAAAGCCTTGTGTAACTTGACACAATTTGACGTAAATTGCACAACTTTGCACAATTATATACTTCGAGAATTTAACACCAAGATGGGTGTTACAAATATTTAGATGAAGATTTTACAATATGACCTTGATAGAGAAGTGGAAGTGCATGCATGGCTAAAGAAGGTCAAGTTAGCATTCAAGGTGCGGTGCATGTATGACCATGAAAGTAAGTTGAATGTGGCACTACAACATGGATGGGGTAGACCATACTTGGGATGAGAGAATTTTTTCTAAAATATCTACAAAGATTTTTAGTGATTTTACATGTACATAAACTTGGAGAGAAGATCATAAATAGGATCGGACTTATAAAATGTTTAACACATGGATTTTTAAAAGGCCTTGACCATTGAAGAATACACTGAGAAGTTAAGTCCTCAAGTCCAAGGTCAAACACTTTGTGTATATGGTATGGGACATCTATGTTTCAAATATGTAGACAAAAAAATTGACTTAGTTAAAAATGATTGAACCTCACTTTTTTTTAAAAGTCGTTATTGTAGTTACATCCTTCTATATCTTGAGGTTGCAAATATGCAATTTTTGTAATTGAAAGGGTCAACTGTTTCAATCTCCTCTAGTAGTTGTGTAACCTTGTGAAGTTCATTATAGTTAAAGGGTATTGTGAACTCACTTGTCAAAATTTGGTAATCACAGAAACTTTATTTAATGGAATCATTGATTGATCAAGCTACTCTTGTATTTGGTTTCATATTATTGTTGATGAGAATTATTTCTATATCTAATTGATTTCCTACCTATTTGTGATCTAAAATCCTAGGTGTATTCAATAAGATTCTTTCATTATCTGACTACCTTGTTGAAGTTTCTTATGCACTAAGGTGTTGTGAGGAAATATATTCTTAACAACCTCAATTTGATATTCCAGTGAATGTAATACATACTTATTTATTCCCTTGACAAACCCCAGACCCTAGACCCTAGGGGTTGGGGACCCTCTAGTCTTTTTTAAGTCAATGGTCATATCTTACTTTCTTTTTGGCTCAAGCTTTTGATGCAATCAATGTTGTCAGGTGATTTCAATTTCTTTGATTTATTTCCCTTACTAACTCTATCACTTTGATTGTGCTTGAATTCTTATGACCAAATAATTTGTTCATGTCCATAGAGTTTTGAAAAATCAACTATTTTTCCAAAAGCATTCTCTTGCTTATAAACATTTGTATAAGTATGTGTAGAAGCTTGAATATAATTTCTAAGTTTGGCATATGAAGACTTATATTGTTTGATGCTTCTTAGAGTTAATAATAGTTGTACAATTCTTTCTCTAATTGATCTCGGTGATGAATCAAAATACAAAGAGTCCATTTTCATTACGTTTTTTTTACAAATATAGGAATTTTGAGTGATTGTGGTTGCCACTGCCTCAACACCAGGCCTCTTTGCACAATAGAAGCGAGTGGACAAGATTGTGAGGAATATAGATATATCTTTGTTGCACCTATAGGGGTGCCTCTACATTGGCAAGTCAGGCATTCAATTGACTTGATACTTGGTTGTGGCGCTACCAACGATTCTTAACTTTTGTGGGCACAAGACCTTTGGGTGGCCCCAATTGTATGGTAGTGACCTTGATTTTTCTAATACATATCAAACATCGGGTAGAGGTAAACAAGTTCCAAGCCTTCACCTATGATATGAACTTTTGTGTTATCTAAGCCATCTTTGTTTTCCTTCAAGTGAGCATGCAAAGATAATTTGGGAGGTGCATTACAGTCGGGTGGCAAGGAACTTTGTTATGGAGAGGATAGCAATAGTACTCTAGAAGCATTTATATTGGAGAGTTATGTTATGAAATGAGATTCAAATGATCTCTATTTATACAAAAAGTCTTAAACATAGTTTTTCCACATAAGTTAGGGTAAACACAAAATAAGAGGAAACAACCCTTTTTTTCCCTTTTACACAAATAATATTATTTAATTTTACTTTTGCACATGAAAGAAAACCCTAAATCATGACATCAACCTCCTTTGAGGCCACATTTTTGCACTTAGGCTACGTCGTTGGGATTGGAGATAGGTGTACTAGGTATCTAAAGGCCATATGTCCTCAATCCTTGTATTTTCTTCATGGAAAACGATATCCTTCCTTTAAAACATGCCGCATGTCCTCATCACCACTCAAAACCCCCTCAAGCATGACGTCAAGCCCCTTAAGGTGACATTTTTGGCCTCCAAAGCAAGTCGTTTGACTTGTGAGGTATGGTGAGGTCGTCCAATGTGTCTTCTAGGCATCCAAATTCAAGTCTTTGTCATCTGGCATGTGGGCCCTCGGCATCCAATCTGTGGGCTTGAAGCCCCATGGAAGCCCAAGCTAGGCTTATTCCTCCAAAACTGTCCACCAACTGGGTCCCGCAAAGACAAATGGAAAAGCCCTCCAAGGATCTCAAGTCAAAGCATCATGATGAGTAAATCAAATCAATAAAAGAGCCATATAAGCATGTACATCCAAACTACCTCATCAAAATAAACTCATGCTCAAAGACCTTATGCAATTTACCAAGTTTGAGTATGGGAGGGTTGACAAAATGACCTATTGGGTGAATCGTCCCTCAAGTTTAGGGGTGTTTCCCAAGGGGACCTCCTTCTAAGTCATGTGGATGATGTGTTATGGATGAGGGGAAGACTTTTGGGCATGGGGTTCATGACATACAAGGGGTTTTAGTGTCTCACTTATGGGTTCCTTTGTAGAGGGTGTGTTGCACCTTCGTTTTCAATGCATCCCTTTTCCAAGCCCATTCATTTCCAATAATTAATTAATGATCCAACACCTTGGGTACTCCCTAGAGTGAAATCTATTAGATTGGCGAGAAGAAATGCAAGGCCACTTGAAGCTAGAGGTACACAAAGTGTCATATGCAAGAAAACAAAAGGACATTGCATGAGTGTACACACCTCAACAAGTGAGGATATTTATATTTATGTGTTTGCTTTTATGGGTCTTTGATTTTTTAAGAGAATCATTGCATTTCTCTCAATACCTCTTTGGGTGAGCATCTGGAAGGTTCATAATCTCACTTTTAACATTTTTTGGCCACAAGCCTTTCGGCCTTCAACCCCTTCTTCCCATGAAGTGAGGAACAACCCCTTCTTGGGTTAGTACACCCGAAAAACCAAAAATGTGAGGAGATGAGGGGATGAAGTGTGGAAAGTGGCAAGTATGTTTGGGAATAGCATGATGACTCATCAAAAGGACCTCTCATTAGCCTACCTATCCCTAAGGGTGACCCACTTACTAGGGTAAAATGTTGACCACCAAGGTGAAACATGGAAAAGAGCATAATGTCCAAGCAAATATCACATAATAAAAAGAAGTAATAGATGTAACAAACTCAAAATGCCTCAAATATTGAAATGACACTCACCATAATACCTGACTTGTACCTCATGGAGCAAGACCCAATGTTTTCTGGAGGCTAGCTAATGTTGTGGATATCGTCATGATCAAGTTGGAGCATGGTGGTGAGGTGGGTATCCATCTATGCAAGTGGACAATTTTGGTCAATTTGTCTCTCAGTACTCCATGTCTGCAACTTGAGGGCCTCGAGACATCATCTCCTTAGTTATCCCACAAAATGGGGCTCAAATATGCCTCCTACTTGGGAACATGTGCTTGTCATAGAGTGCATGAGAATCACAATATCTCCTTGTATACCTATGCATACACTGAAACACAAAAACTATAAAATCTAGGGTGGTTCTATCACCCTTCATCCATATACATCAAAAGCAAAAATGAAACTAATCTAGAAAAGAAAATTTTAGCATTTTTTTAAAAAATTATGAACTAAGCATGAAATCAATATGCAAGTAGAGAAAAATGAAATATGAAATGCATCTAAAATAACATGAGAAATCATATGCAAATACAAGGAAAGCAAGATGACCTACCTACTTACCTGGGGTCTGGGCCCTGAAGAAGTCAAGTGACTTGAACATAAGGCCGGAGAAGATATCCATACACTGGTAATGGCATCTTTCTCTCATCCAAAGCTGTTAAATAATACTTTTCTTTATCAAACTTCTTCTTCACAATGTAAGGGCCAAGCCATGAGATATCATCCTTCTAGTCATATCTAGGCTTTCCCTTCTTCTTGTCCGGCATGAATGCAAGACTTACTTCACTAAAATTGATGTAAGGTATATTCTCAATGTATGGATAAGAAGGAGGTTTTGTGTAGACTGCCCTTTTGATGGCTTCTTCACATTCTTTATCTTATTTCTTCAATATTTGGATATCCCTTGGCTCTTTCCCATGGAACTTTGCAAGATTTTCTTTGTATTCATTTGTCCTTGGGAGGAGCATGTCTATGGATCCCTCTTGCATAAAAGGAAAGTCCCATGGATTGCACTCAGTGGTGTCTGGGACTTCATCAAACTCACCTTCACTTGTATATTCAAGACCATTGGGTTCAGTCACATTCTTGTCGTCTCGCTCTCGACTGTATAATACCTCAAAAGTGCCATCTCCCATGGGGATGTGTGCATGATTGAGGTCCATGATAAGGAAACCCCCAAGGGAAGTCGACCAACTCCTCGATAAGAGAATCCCCCAAGCATTTGGGATGTCAATCACCATTATATTCATGAGGAGGTTGATTTGTGGAAAGTCAATCAAAAAGACCTCAAATTCCTTGCATAAACCATAAAACTTGACCCTTTTAGAATCAATGCCACATATGTTTCCATAGGTTCGGGTTGTCTTCAAACCAAGCTATTCCATAACCATCAATGACATGACATTCGCAGAAGCCCTAGAATCTAGCATACAGTTGTTCAAGTGGAGGCCATTCATGCCAAATGAGAGATAGAAAAGAGGATTGTTATCCTTTTTCTGATCGAGATACATAGTGTTTAGAATGATGGGAGGATATTCCTTCTCAGTCGATACCTATAATAACTTTAATACCTCCCTCCTTACAGAAGGGATCTTGCACATCTCTATCACTGGGACCGTCATATTCAATTTTCCAAACATGGTTGCAACATCTATATTCAATTGAATCTCATCTATGGGAGTCGTCTTAGGAAGCAACTCATGTACTGGAGGTGGAGGTGGTGGGGCCACCTTCTTTGTTGATAGAGGAGGAGTGGCAGGTTGTAATGAACGGGATGAAGCTGTATTTCTTCTGGTCTATGTCAAATATTCCCTCTTCTTTAGCTCCTTCCTTTGATCGTTTGTCAATTGATTCAAGGCTTGGAGTCTCCCTTCTCTTTCTCCCTATCTTCTGGATTTGTCGATCTGTTCCTATGTGACTTCTTCCTCTTGGAAGTTTCATACTATCGAAATAATATTCATCTTGTTGGGGACACTCATATTCTTTGTGAGGGTCTTGGCATGGAGGACACCAAGGTGTTTTTTCTCTGTCAACCATCCCAATTGGTTTCAAAGTGTCAGGGGCCTTTGCCTCTTGTTGAGGCCTCAGTTTTCAAACTGTGGCATCTCTTTTTTGTTTGGTAAACTAAGGTCTGGAGACAAATTGATTTCTCTCCACAGTAGTCAAATGGCCCATGATCTGATTATGTGCTTGGACAAATTGAGTATTCATCTAATCTATCTTCTAAGTCAAGAGGGTAATTAGATCAGGAGCACTGCTACTAGAAGCCTTAGTCTTTGTTTCTTCCTTAACACGAGGATACTGAAAAGGATCAACTTTTGAGTCAAAGAGATTTTATTCAATCTTTGCACTATACTCTTTGACTTCTACCAAAGAAGTGGGCTTCTTGTCCTTCATAATAAAGAAAAAATTCTCATCAAATGCATTCACATATAGGAGACGAACTGTTGAAGCGGTAGGATGCAAATCTGTCGGAATCTAATTGTATGATCTATCGGAATTGGTGTCAAACTCACTCACTGTCTCATTCTCCCTTTTCTTTATCTGATTGAACTGAGCTACAAGCATCCCATTGTCCTTTTTCATTGTCCATTTTTTCTGGAATAATTTGGAAAAATATTCATAAGATGCAACATGATTGTCAGGTATCCATCTAAACCACATATGGGCATCTTCGGTCAAAGGTGAGGCTAGTATTCTCATGGCTACATCCTCATGTTCCACTTCTGCATTTTCCATGTCTCAGCCTATGACATAGAGATGATTGTTTGCAGTGATGACATTGTTTCCCAGAAACTTTGGCAACCATTTGTGAGACTCTGTTGGCATTGTGTTGGGGTATCCAAGGATGGTGGCCATGTTAAGGGGCTTGTAAAGGTATTTTTCCCAAGGGTGAGAAATTGGAGCAAAGGGAAGGATACCGTGGAAAAGGGTTTTGACAATGGGAGATTTAAGGGGAGGCCTTCTTCAGCAAACTTTAGAAGGTTTGAACCTCACTAGGGGAAAGGTCTTAAGTGAAGGAGGGTTTTGGGAAGGTGGAGTCGCCAGATAAGCTTCAAGAAGAATTCATCAAAGGTGGAAAGGGAACATCATTTAGGTGGAGTCACCAAGAAAGCTATGGAAAAGGCTTTGGGATAGCTTGCCAAAGTGTCATTAGGATTTGGAAGAGGATTCAAAATCCTCCCCGGAAACAGTGCCAAATGTTATAGCACAAGTTGTAGGTTGGTAAAATCCTTACCCAACTATCAAATGGAGACAACTTAGAGAACACCTACCCACTGTCAGCTTAGGTAGGTATTCTCGTCACTTTAGAGATGAAAGAATCACCTCAAGGGGGGAATCTCGGTGACCCTAGGGGGAAATGAGACTGAAAGTGTAATGATGGAAGTGTAGCCACTATGGGTCAAGATACTAAGCACAAAGAGGCTTGAGAAAGAGTCTTGGTGGTAGTCAAAATTTTCCAAGAGATAAGAGTACTTGTAAAGAGTGATGTACATGTCTAAGACACAAGAACAAGCCAAATATATGTGTATAGCGTTAGGTGGACAAGCAAGTTAATCTTGTTGTCCCTAATTGCAGCTGTAAAAAAAAGTATATATCAGCAACAAAAAGATAGTAAGAGCTACAAAACAAAGTTGCTTAAAGCTTAGCGAAAGGTACAAGAGACAAGCTAGTGAATTGACTAGTTTAGCTCAAGAAGATAGCATAAAACTTTAGCAACAATGTAACGATGTTGTAAACAAGTTCTGCAGAAATAATTATCAGACTTATTGATCAAAATCTGGACCAGGGCTCAAATTTTAGCTCAAAAAATCAACATTCTCGGAATTGCCTCAAAATGAACATGAGCATAGACCTCGTCATCACGAACCCAATGCAATTTGTTTCGTCTCAAACGGACGTCGGGAGCGAGAGATATCACGATCTGTTCGAATCGCCAAACAGGGAAAAAAATGAGTGTTGACTGTGCAATCCGTACAGTCCGTACGGATGCTGACTTGGCATGTCCGTACAATGACGTGGCACATCCGTACGTTGAGGTGACAGAAGTGACATGGCAAATTATGGTTGGCAGGTGTGGTCGAATCATTTGTCGACACGTGGCATGGTTTTGGCAATGGGTAAGGTGCCACGTGGCCCAGTCACGGGCTGCCACGTGGCACCCCTTTTATTGGTTATTGGTTTGATTAAAATTTTATGGATCCATGGGGGTCGAACCCCGGACCTCTCCGCCGTTGTAAAGTCTTAACAAAGTCTGCTCGACCAATACGCCACACATTATTGCTTGTTTGATATATGTAATGCAATGTATTTCAAAACGATTTATGTAATGGTCGGCGGGGGTACGGGCTGGGGCCTAGCCCCAGCCCCTGGTCACACTTGCACTGCATATGACTCTACTCTCCGAGAAATGGCGTGCATGAGATTTTTGTTTTCAAATATGTATAACCCACGGGTTTATGTTTTAATTGCATATGGCCATACCTCCGATTAAATGGTGCGGGATTTGTGAGCCACGGTTTTTGTGGTTCCACATATGACCACCACATGGTATATGGCACGCGTTTTGGGTTTTTGAATTTGGTTTTTGAAATGGTTCATTTTAGCCCGTGGTTTTATCATATTACCATATGACCTTAAACCTTAGCGCGGGTGTTTAAAATGGTTTCAAACGGTTAGCCCTTTTTGCACTAGCTTGAGGTCTTATGGACCTTCATGTGCCCGAGTGCTAGGCGGTTAGGGGCTGGAGGCGCCCTAACAGTCCTACAGTTTGCACAATTATTCGGTTTCACACGTGTACTGGGTTTAAACATGGATTTGGAGCGTGTTCTTGGTTCAAGCACACAGAGGTGCGTTTTGGCGAACCAGTTTCAGCAAGCTTGAAGGAAGAGGATGGCAGGAGGCCTATCTTTCTCATTTTTTGGCCGATTGAGGTGTCGTAAAAGCCCAGCTGGGGGTTTTTGGATGTCCTGAATCCATTGGCACTATTATCAAGTCCATTTTAAGACTTCTTTTGCAGGTTTTTAGCCATTGAAGTTTCAGCAAGCTCTAGGGAGCTTGAAGCCCTCATTGATTGAGGACATGTTTTGGTGAGCCTATGTTTGTTTTCTGTGATTGAATAATCATTTTTGTCTAATTTTTATGCTCTAAATACATTGGGACAGGTTTCAGAGGCTTTTGAGGACTTTTACAGGTGTTTTTTCCACAGAGAAGCTCAAGGAAGCTTATGGCCACATGTAGAAGAGGTCATGCCCGAATGAGCCATGATCCGTTTTCAGAATTCTATTAGTCATTTTTGGGGTTTTTATGTGTTCTGATATCAATGGTGCAGTCTATTTTTCCATTGGATTTGAGCAGTAGCTTGTAAAAGAACTTTTGACAAATTAATCCCAGAGAGCCAAGTCCATTGATGGACACTCAAGGAGATGTAGCCCGGAGGGGGGGTAAACTCCTTTATCATGTTGTGATTGTTCTAAGTTTGATGGTTTATTTGCTGCAAGTTATGTTGCTGTTTATTTATTGAAAGTACATATATAACCATTTAAAAGAACATATCCTCACACATAAGCATTTACAAGAAGATACATGAACTTAACACATAAGTTTATCTTGCATATTTTAACACATGAAGCAAGGTCATGTAAAGTTTATTTTTAATGAAGTAGAGGGTGCTTGCATAGCATAACAAGTCAGTCTTATATTTTCAGATCACTTATGGCTGTAACAAACAAGTTATTACAACAGATAAAACAACCATCAAAACTTGCCAACAACCCACCCAAAAAGTGTGCTAGCCTTAGTAGATTAATGTGGCAAACTTTCAACAACTTTCCACAGTTGAGTAGTAAGTTATAAATGAAAAAGTATTAGGGTTTATGCAGCCCTAATGGTCGTAGATGAAAATTTATAACAGCAGCAAGAAATACTTAGCACATTGAGATGCCCTAGTGGCAATGACAAGCCTAGAACATCAAGAAGAGATTGTAATTTGAACAAGTTGATTATCTCGTGTTTTCACATATCCCAATGCAACAATTGTATTTCTCCAATGTAGATTGAAAATTATTAGTACTTTAACTATTGGGTTATGGAGTCAAATAATGAGTTAAATATACTACTTCCTTGGGGGTGTAAACCCTTTTACTCCCCAAGACAAGTAAAGCTAACTAGGAAGTGCTAGGAGGGTGTAAGCCCTTTTACTTCTCCTAGCACTACCTTAAGTAACAAATTATTTCCAAGACAAATATTGATGGGCTTAGTGGGGTTGTATGCCCTTATACTCCCCAAGAAATCCAACTAGTTAACCTTGCAACCAAGAAAAAGAGACCATAACAAGATAAAACCCTTCACCTAGAGCAAGAAATAACAAGAAAAACTTCTACTTTACCAAGAGTTATCCACCAATATACAAGAGAAATACTCCACAAGAGGTAACACACCACTTATTTCCACCAATAGAAAATAAAACCATAACAAGTGCAAAGGAGAGAGAAAATGCCCTAGAATAGCAAAAATTTCAGCCAAGTACTTCTCACAATGGGAGAGTTAAGTTATGAAATGAGATTCAAATGATCTCAACTTATACAAAAAGTCTTAAACATAGTTTGTCCACATAAGTTAGGGTAAACACAAAATAAGGGGGAAACAACCATTATTTTTCCCCTTTACACAAACAATATTGTTTAATTTTACTTTTACACATGAAAGAAAACCCTAAATCATGATGTCAACCTCCTTTAAGGCCACGTTTTGGCACTTAGGATAAGTCGTTGGGCTTGGAGATAGGTGTGTTAGGCCTCCAAAGGCCATATGTCCTCAATCCTTTCCTTTTCTTCATGTCCAAGAATATCCTTCCTTCAAAGCATGCCATGTGTCCTCATAACCACTCTAAACCACCTCAAGCATGACGTCAAGCCCATAAATGTGACATTTTGGCCTCCAAAGCAAGTTGTTTGACTTGTGAGGGTATAGTGAGGTCGTTCAAGGTGTCTTATAGGCCTCTAAAGACAAGTCTCTGTGATCCGACATGTGGGCCCTCGACATCCAACCTATGGGCTTGAAACCCCATGGAAGCCCAAGCTAGGCTTGTTCATCCAAAATTGTCCACTAGTTGGGTCTTGAAAAGAAAAATGGATACGCCCTCCAAGGATCTCAAGTCAAAGAATCATGATGAGTAAATAAAATCAATAAAAGATCTATCTAAGCATGTACATCCAAACTACCTCATCAAAATAAACTCATGCTCAAAGACCCTATGCAATTTACCAAGTTTGAGTATGGGAGGGTTGAAAAAATGACTTATTGGGTGAATCGTCCCTCAAGTTTAGGGGTGCTTCCCGAGGGGACCTCCTTCTAAGTCATGTGGATGATGTGTTATGTATGAGGAGAATACTTTTGGGCATGGGGTTCATGAAAAACAAGGGGTTTTAGTGTCTCACTTATGGGTTCCTTTGTAGAGGGTGTGTTGCACCTTCGTTTTCAATGCATCCTTTTTCCAAGCCCATTCATTTCCGTTAATCAATTAATTATGCAAAACTTTGGGTACTCCCTAGAGTGAAATCGATTAGCTTGGGGGTAGCATTACAAGGCCACTTGAAGCTGGAGGTACAAAGAGTGTCATATGCAAGGAAAGAAAAGGACATCGTGTGAGTGTACACACCTCAACAAATGGGGATATTTATATTTATGTGTTTGTTTTTGCAGGTCTTTGATTTTTTAAGAGAAATGTTTCATTGCTCTCAAGTTCTATTTGGGGGAGCATCTGGAAGGTTCATAATCATGATTTATATTTTTCCAGCCACAAGACTCTGGGCCTTCAACCCCTTCTTCCCATGAAGTGAGGGACAACCCCTTATTGGGTTAGTACACCCGAAAAACCCAAAAGGTGAGGAGATGAGGGGATGAAGTGTGGAAAGTGGCAAGTATGGTCAAGAATGGCTCGATGACTCATGAAAAGGACCTCTCAGTAGCATACATATCCCTAAGGGTGACCCATTTACTAGGGTACAATGTCAACCACCAAGGTGAAACAATGCAAAGAGCATAATGTCCAAGCAAATGTCACATAATCAAAAGCAGTAATAGATGTAACAAACTCAAAATGCCTCAAATATTTAAATGACACTCACCATTATACATGACTTGTACCTCATGGAGCAAGACCCAAAATCTTCTGGAGGCCAGTTGATGTGGTGGATACCATCATAATCAAGTTGGAGCATGGTGGTGAGGTGGGTATCCATCTGTGCAAGTGGACACTACTGGTCAAGATGTCTCTTGACACTCCATTTCTACAACCTGAGGGCCTCGAGACATCATCTCCTTAGTTATCCCAAAAAATGGGGATAACATGTTCTTTGACTTCTAAGAGTACGGGGTAAAGAGGACCAATTAACGGAGGTTTGAAGTTTGGTAGAGGAATTTCATCGACTACTTTGATCTATATGTGTTCAAGTCCCTTACGAGCCCTATAGGCTCTGTGTTATTCAAAGTGGACACCAGTATATGTTTAACGAGTGGTTGTTTCTCTTAGTTGTGGTGGTGGGACCAATCAATTAGTTGGTCAACCACGATGAATAATTATGTAATGATAATCAACAATACTTAACCTAAGCCCAACTAGACAGAGAACCAATAGAACACACCCCTAGTAAATCTAAGTCAATAGGAAGTAACGAGTGGATAAAATGGGCCTTCTAAAAACCAACCCTATAGGGGAAATCAAGTCCCTATAACGTTGGTTAGCGAAGGTTTGAGGAACAATTATGATAACCTTGACATGACAATCATTACCGGTGCAAGTACCTTTGTGAAGAAATGCACCCTCTAAGTGACTGAAGCATAGGTTCAATGTATGTCCCAAGTACTGCAAGCACTTCCCACTTGAAGTCACCTGTGTAGGTACCTAAGACAAGCCACTAAGGATACCACTTCGCAAAACATCGGTCAAGTGAATAGTCATAGGTCGGACCACATGCATGCCCAGTGTAGCTAAGCTCGAAGTCTCAAGAAGCACTACCTCTCAAGGAGTTGTGGCACTTATGAAGCCTTGTAATCATAGTAGTCCAAGTAGTTCAACAAACACCAATACAAGTAGAGAATGGAAATCACTTCACTTGCCCCAATGTGACCTGTTGCTTAACTCCTGTGTTAGAGGAGCTTACAGACACACTTGTTGCAAAAATGGATTTTACGCTCGTGAATTAAATCTTTGTTTGGTTTTGTGGCCTTGGAGAATTAACTCTCCAACCTTGCATCAAGGCCCTAAGTCCTAGACTACATTGGCTTGTTGTGGAAAGAAAAGTATAATTATTTTTTAAATTAAGCGTTATTTTCTTATGGTTGTTGATTACTCAAGGGAAATGGATGCCACTTTAGCAATGTTTGAGACTCTTTTCAAACCCAAATAAAGATCAAGAATGAAAATGAAAAGTATGCAAATTGTTCTTCTTTGATGAAAACTATTTAAGGTAAGGAACAAGAGGTTTATTTTTCTCAATTTAGAACAAGATAGAAACCACTCAATTCCAATGAACCCTCAATACAAAACATTGAATTCCAATGAACCATCAATCCAAAACACTCTTGACATGTAACAAGATTTGTCCCCTTTTTTTTTATATTTTGATAAAGAAAACGTAAATGAAAAAATAAACCAACAAATCATTCAAATAAACAAGGCATGCAAATCAACCATGAATGCAAATCATCCATGCATGTAAATCAATAATGCATGCAAATCAACAATGCATGTAAATCAAATATGCATGTGAATCAAACAAGCATGCAAACCAACCATGCATGCAAATCAGCTACGCATGCAAATCCACCATGCATGCAAATAAGTTCTGCATGCAAAATAGCCATGCATGCAAAGCAATTACGCATGCATAGCAACCAAGCATGCAAATAAAGCATGCATGTAAATCAGCTATGTATGTGAATAAATCATGCATCCAAATCAGCCACACATACAAATCAACCATGCATGAAAATCAACAAATTATCAAAGCATGCATATGGTAAAGCAAAACAAATCAGCAAGATAAGAGGTGGATCAGAAAGAAATCAACTAAAAGAAATCAAAAGTGAATGGGCAGGAAGGAGACTAGCCACACAAAAAAATTCAGAGAATAGGGAAAGCAGAGAAAGAAAGGGAAATTAAATCTAGGGGAGATTGGGGTTATCTCCTCAATGGAGTCAACAATTTTTTTAATGGAGATCTCCCTCCTACAGATAGGTGGGTTCTCCCTTGGATCTACCCTTGATCCAAGACAGACAGAAAATAAAATGCAATACCAAATTTTCTAGATCTACAAGATTCAAGTGTTCTCTATACTATGAAAGAAAGATAAGTACTTGGTTTCGATGGTTGTACTTGAGTAGTCCTGGCTAGAAACTATGGCGATCTTTCCCCAACTCCTATGCATGATTCCTGCACCCACAAAACAAACGATACCATCCTCAAACCTTTCAAGCGTTAAAGAAACTCAAATAAATTCAAATCTATTTTATCTTACTCAAGTAAAGAATAAAAACACCAACATGTGATTGAATGAACAAAACATTAAAGTGGGAAAGCGGTATTGATCTATTTAAAAAAAAATGAGAACCTTACAAAATTGGTTTGGTTTCCTTAAGTCCAAGGTTGCAATCCTCTTTGTCCCTTGCTTAAACTCTTCCTTCACCCTCACTCTCTTGTAATTCTGGCAATACAAATTTACTCTCGACTATTCCTCTTCTCCAAGCAAACCTCCATGCACAAATAATCCACCAAAGATGTCCTCCATCTCATGAGATAATGTGTCATATTGTAGAGCTTACTTAGGAAATGCATCAGCTATAACAATAGTCATCAGTCACCTAGTCTTGGTTAATTGGTCATTCAATCCATAATTGACAGATATGCTCAAGTAGAGTGAATTGTTCTTATCCATCCAACATGAATTCTCCCTCCTAACCTTATCCATATGTGAGGCACACTTCTGGTGATGATTCCAAGGAAGGAAAGCACTCTTGTTTATTATTTTAAGGTGGGCGCACTCATGGTGATGATTCCAAGGAAGGCATGCCCTCTTATTGATGATTCCAAGGTAGAAATGTACGATTGGGTGATAATTCTAATGTATACATGCAAGACTAGACTTCACTTAGTGTAACTGAAGCATGACTCAAGAAGAGGTGCACCTTTGTCTAGAGGAAGAATATTTTGATCCAGAGGAGAATATCTTGGACCAAGTGAGTATCAAGTGCACCCTCATACATGGACTATAGAACATAGAGAAAATGGTGTATTCGGTACATGTTCATATGTACTCTATTACCCCTCTTAAGAAGTTCCTCTATATGCCCCTAGGGTGGAAAATATAATTGTAATAGATGGCCCCTAATCTGTGAGATCAGCAGAGGAACAGATGGATGAAACATATTACAATAATTTTGATCATGAGGTGGCATAAGGAAAGAGTTGAAGATCAAGGAACCAATGAGTACCCACAACCAAACATCAACCAAACATATATATAACATTCTCGAGGTAGGCATACCCATGCTTGGAATAGAAATAAAGCATGGCCACCAACATAATACACTACAGATCCATGTAATTAAATGGAATATCATGGCCACGAAAATTACACAGTGGATCCATGTCAAAAGGGATCATAGCCACGAGCAAATACAATGTGGGTCTATGTCATGGTGAAAGTTAGGAAGACATTGAGCACCAATGATACTGCTCCCATAGTCTTCAAAGTACTTCTACAAAAGTGATATATGACATCACAACTTGGGAGGTGTAATAGGAATGAGTGATGTTCCCTCCATGCCCAAGGTCTTTATCCCAACCTTGATGGTAGAAATTTATATTGTATGAATAAATGAGCTGGTGTCGAGCATGGTAAAATTCATCTGATTATTGGCCATTGAGGTATACCATTAACAAATGCAAGGGGACCCACCAATGATGTAAATGGACCCTAAGGTACCTAGTAAAATATAACAAGTGTGAATCGAGGATATGTTGTTGAACAGTTGTAGAATCAAACAATCGGGAGTCCATGAGGTAAACCCACTCTCAATTGTGAGGAAACTTATGACTAAGAACTGGAAGATTCAAGGTGCTACTTGGTTTCTAGATTTCTTTCCTAGATGATGTGTTGAAGTCAACATGAAGACCTTCGTTGAAGGAGGGCCATAATGTATCCCCCATCAATTGACATGAAATAGAAATCGAGGGATGGCGTGAAAATATGGAATCACTAAGTACAATTGACGCAAGGATTGATGACTTGGATGGTCAACAAGATAGTAGATGGCCTGTTAGGAAATGAGGACACTTCCCTGCTAAACCTAGCAGAAGAGAGGAAGAAAGATATAATCAATAAATTAAATGACACAACAAGCACACAGTCACATATATTTTACCCTGGAAACCCAAAGCGGGAAAACCAACATTCCTTGAATGTTCTACTCTCGTATTGTCTTATTGATTCAGAATAAAAGGTTACATGTCTAACCTTGGTCCACACCTACGACACAATTGGCATTATACTTGCTTGCTTACACAAGAACAACCCTGTAGCCAATTCAAGTTACATCTACATGACCAATAACCTCTATGATTTCATCTAAAGATTGATTATATTTGATTAGATTTTACAATATTACAACACACCTTCTTTATAGGATTTACAATAGGAAAAACCCAAAGAAAATGTGCCCAAAATGTTACATATCCATGCAGATCATTGGTTACAAATCCTGTGTATCTTGGGATTTTGTTACAATCAACTACCAATTCGGATTACTAGTTGACTATTGGTCGACCTTCATTCGGTCTTTGGTCAGTTGCCACATGCTCACCTGACGACCTCTTGTCGGTTGACATTTTTTACTTTACTTAGTCAAGTCACCTCGACCTTCGACCTTCTATCGATGCCTTCAACTTCATCTTTACCTAGTTGAACCACCTCAATCTTCAACTTGCTAATGATTCCTTCAAATTCATGTTTACCCGGTCTAACCACCTCGACCTTCGACTTCCACTATCATTCGATCCACCTCGACTAGACTTTCATTGCAAAGAATATAACAACCCAACATTCCCCACTTGTTGTTTTCTTTGCTAAAATCAGGAGACCCCTGAACTTTCATTTACAGATACAAGGCAGCAATGCCCATTGCCTCTCTACACCAAGAGAACTTCACAACACTCACATACTTGTTCAAAGAGTCTGTTATGTTTTCCGACATGTCTACTTTCTCTGGCAGCAGTTTGTTGCTTTCCACTATGTCTCTCACAAAATGGTATTGTACATCAATGTGCTTAGTCTTATAATGATAAGTAGGGTTCTTTTCCAGAAATATTGCGCTTTGACTATCGCAACTTATCTTCATAGCTCTCTACTCATACCTGATTCCTGAACACAACCTTTGCATCCATATTGCTTCTTTTCTTGCATGAGTGGTTGTTATGTATTAAACTTATATTGCTGATAGGGATACGACCGCTTGTCACTTACTCATCCAGTTGATTGATCCATTAAACATATTGAACACATATCCACTGGTTGACCTCTGTCGATCTAGATCTCTAGCCCAGTCGATGTGGACAAATCCATGTACATTTAATTCACTGTCACCTCCAGGTTTTCCTTGGTAGCATATAGCATAATCTTGTGTGCCATGCGAATACTCTCTTGACATCTGTCCAATGCTCCTTCTGAGGTGTCGAAATGCATCTATTCAACACTCCCACTGCATGGGAAATATTGGTCGAGTGTAGACCATCACATACATTATACTACCAACAACACTTGCATAGGGAACACGTGTCATGTCCTATATTTCCTCCTGTGTCCTTGGACACTGTTAAACAGTTAGCCTTGCTCTTACGGGAATTGGCACCTTCACAGGTTCGCAATCCTGCATGTTGAAATGTTTCAAGATTGTTTCAATATATTTCATCCAGTTCAACCAGAGCTTTCTAGATGATGGATCTCTCTTAATATCCATTCCCATAATGAATTTTGTTGCACCGATATCCTTCATATTGAACTTGGAGGATAGTTGCTTCTTCACCTCCTTTATTGTGTCCATGTTGTTTCCAACCAGAAACATGTCGTCGACATACAATACTACATATATGAAATGCCCCCTTCTTCTCTAGAATATATACAGTGATCAACGTTCATTCTCACAAACCCCAAACTAAGGATGTATGTGTCAAACTTTTGGTACCACATCCTTGGTGATTTATTTAGACCATAAAGGGATATTTTCAGTTTGCACACCAAATCTTTCTTGCTCTTTACTACAAATCCTTCAAGTTGTTTCATGTAGATTTCCTCTTCCAGGTCCCCATGTAGGAAAGTTGTCTTCACATCCATCTGTTATATTTCCATATCAAATGTTGCAACCATAGACATAAGTACTCTAATGGAAGTTAATTTTACGACAGGGGAAAAAATCTCACCGAATTCAACTCCTTCGACTTGGGAATATCCTTTCGCTACAAGTCGAGCTTTGAATTTCTTGACTTTACCTACTTCATTCATCTTCTTCTTAAATACCCATTTGCTACTGACGAGATTTCTTCCACTAGGTAATTTGACTAAGTCCCGTGTCTCATTCTTGTGAGGATTCCATCTCTTCGACCATGGCATCCTTCTAGAGTTTTCCCTCTGCTGAGTCGACTGCCTCCTCGACCGACTTGAGTTCATCGTCGGTGGAAATTAACTAAAATGCGGAATAGAAGTCGGGTGGACTATACCTTTCAATTGGATTTCTTACTCTTTTTTACCTCCTTACAACCGAGGTCGGTTGTTCCACCTCTTCTTCTGATTCAATCAACTCATATGAATCGTTTTCTTCATTCCTTAGTTCAAATCAAACCTTCTATGGATTATTCTCGATCTGAACCACTTCCTCAGGCTCTAACTTACTTCCAACTTCTCTAAAGACCACATCTCGACTCTACATTTTTTCCTTGATGTAGGATCCTAGAGATTATATCCTTTCATTCCTTCTTTGTATCCAATGAAAATACATTCTAGTGCCTTCTTGTCCAACTTGCTCCTCTTTTCCTTGGGAACATGCACAAATGCATCACAACCAAATACTTTGAGATGTGAAACCAAAGGCTTCTTACCTGACCATACCTCATGTGGAGTCGTGTCGACTAGCGTTGACGAAGGAGACATATTCAACAGATATTTTGCAATGTCGACTGCCTCCACCTAGAATTTTTGGGCAAGCCCAACACCACTGAGAATGCTCCTTACCTTGTCCATCAATGTTCTATTCATTCTCTCAACAACTCCATTCCACACTACTTGTAATGTTCTAATGTGTGGGGTATATGGTGTGGTATTTTGGCATGTTATTCCACACTACTTGTAGAACTGATCAAATTCATTTCCACATAATTCACCATCGTTGTTAGTCCTCTACACCTTAATCTTCTTATCTGTCTAGTTTTCTCCAAGAGATTTAAACTCTTTGAATTTCTCGAAAACCTCTAATTTCTTCCTCGAAAAATATGTCCATGTCTTCCTAGAAAAACCATCTATGAAGGAGACATAATAGAGGGATCCACCAAGTGAAGGCACTATAACAGGGCCAAACACATCACTATGAACTAACTCTAGAATCCCATTTTCCCTTGTCGCTCCAGATGGGAACCTCGCCCGACATTGTTTTCCATATATACAATCTTCATAGAAGTCGACTTCTAAATTACATTAAGGAAAGTCTTTGACCATACCTTTGTTTTGCATAGCTTCAAGTCCTTTTTCTCCAATGTGTCAAATCCTCTCATGCCATAGCATGGTCGGGTCAACTTTATGATGACTTATCGATTCGGTTGGAATTGAATCAACCCAAGTCAATTTGAGTCGATTTGAAGTTGAGTCAACTTCAGGAACAACGATGTTGTTGCATCCAGTCGGGTCAACTATAGTGTTCTTGATCCAGAGCCTTTGTAATTGTACATATAGGCTGGTGAGCCGAATTGGTACTAAGTGTAAATGTAATGAACATTTAGGCTGGTGAGCCAAGGACACCCGTTTTTGGTGTTGCGTGGAAAAGTTTTAACAAGGACAAGGTGCGCATTCTATGTGTTTCACACACCTGAGTAAGTGTGCACATTGCACTATGTTGGGTTAAACTGTGGGAATGAATTTTATATTTTGAGGTCAGAGAACCTATATAATTATTAGGCTAGTGAGCCTGGATGCAGATAGGTAATTGCACCTATCCACGTAAATATAATCATGAATATTAATATAATATTTTATTGTTGTGCAGTGACTGACTCGGAAAAACAGAGATGGGCGGGGCTACTCCACTGGAAAAGGAAAAATGGGGTGAGTTATAAGTCTTAGGGAATATTTTATAATATTTCTGGGAAAAGTGTATTGTGAGATATATTATTATTTTATCCTAAGTTCCCAAGGATAGGGTACAAGTCACCAAGTGGCTTAAATTTTCTTTTGGAGGTGATAAGTCTCAAGCGGAAGGCATGCAATATATATTGTTGGCCTTAGTGTATTTTGGGAGGATTTTTACGATTATTATGGATGTTGCAAGCTTTGGTGGGGAGAAAGGGGGTCTGACTACATAGAAAATATGATTATTACCCTATCTGCACAGGGAAGCTTGCAGAGAGTTGTGGGGGATGTATTCAAAGATATTGTCAAGGAGTCAAGCTGACAGACCGTAAGCAATATTTATGGGTGAAATATTAGTTGTTGTGGAGTGTTTGTCCAACCCATAAGAAAACTCTCAAGGAAAGAGTTCTATTAAGAATTCTTCCCTGGTGCACTGAGCATTAGTCGCAGATCTCAAAGACTTCTTGTTTGGCCTGTTGTTGGTAACCTTGGGAAAGGAAGTGGGGGCAGCAGAAGAACTGGTGAGTAGAGAAGGGGCACACTACCTTAGGTGTGATACGTGCATGAGGAATGAAGAATTATGGACTAGTTGCAGTAGTGGGTACCTAGGACTGAACAATTATGTTGAGTTTCTGAGCATAGCTCGTGCTTAGGACCCTTATTTCCCTAGTGGAGTTGAGCCCCAGCTCAGGGTTAACTTGTTGTTGAAAGCTTATGAGCAACAATGTCTATGGATGGGAGGAACATCTGAGTCAAGGTTGTAGTTGGTGACTTCGATCCGGATTTATGAGTGGAACGAACTGAATAACAAACTGAATAGAATAACACAGAGATATGGAGAACAACAACATATATCCAGTGAACAATAGCTTCTATTGAATAAATAAAATAGGTTGAAATTGTAAAACTGCAAAACTAAAAACAACTTGCTCGAATGGTGATAGTTATCTTTGAGAAGAGATGTGGTTGCTATGCACATATTTTTGAGCAGAATGATTACAATGAGGCTCCAGAGGCCTTTTTAATAATACTCATGAATGCCAAAACCCTAGACATCCCAAAACCTAACCCTAAGATATGAAACACCAAAAGTTATGTGGGCCCCGATGGGTAAGTTGGTACCTCAACTTCCCGGGGTCATAACTTTTGCATACGACCTCCATTTTAGCCGCGGGATAGCCCATTGGAAAGTTCTTTTCGAGAACCACACATCATGTAGTTAAACTTTGACATTGTCTATAGTCTGACAATGGCAATCCAAAAAAAACACTTTTAGGGCCCCAAAATGGACCTGGAAGTAAATAAAGATGTACTAACATTAAAACTTCAAAAATAAGCTGGTTGGATTAGGTGGGCGACCACCAATATCCACCTAGAAGTTGTGTAGGGCTTCAGACATCCCCATAAGTGCAGAACCCCCAATTAAAAATAATTACAGAATAATGTGTTGAACTAAAAATTGTCAAGAGGAGCCAGTTGGAATAGGTGGATGGCCACCAATATCCACCTGGATCAGTTATCCCCCCTTAGGAAGCAATGGTCTCCATTGCATTGAGTGCCCCCATCATGTGAGGAAATTTCTGCTAAATTTGGCTCCAAGTGAGCCACTTGCCTTGGTCCGAGAGCTACCCTACCTTAACAACTCGATAAAGTTGGATCCTCTGCTAGTGAGTTCCCTTGACCTGTGTGTCCACTATCTGATCAGTGGATGCTTGGTCCATGTAGTCAAGGCGAAGATATGTTGGTTTCAATTGTTCTGCAATCTTAGAGGTGTCCAATAATGGTGGAAAATATGGTCGGAGGAGGTCCACTTTGAAAACTAACATTGTTTAGGGCCCCAAAAGGGCCCTGGAAGTACAAAAATATGTATTGACATGAAAAATTTAAAAATAATCCAGTTGGATTAGGTGGGAGGCCACCAATCTCCACTTGGAAGCTATGTAGGGCTTCAGATAGGCCCAGAAGTTTAGAACCCCCAATTACAAAGAATTACAGAAGAATGTGTTGAACTAAAAATTGTCAAGAAGAGCCAATCGGAATAGGTGGGTGGCCACCAATATCCACCTGGATCAGTCCTCCCCCCTTAGGAAGCAATGGTATCCATTGCATTGAGTTCCCCCATCAGGTGAGGAAATTTTTGTTGCATTTCGCTACGAGTGAGCCACTTGCCTTGGTGCAGGAGTTGCCTTGCCTTAACAATCTGATAAAGTTGGATCCTCTGTTGGTGAGTGCCCTTGACCTGTGTGTCCACTATCTGATCAGTGGATGCATGTTCCATGCATTCAGGGTTGAGCTATGTTGGTGTCAAACTTTCTACGATCTTCGAGGTGTCCAATAATGGTGAAAAATATGGTTGGAGGAGGTCTACAATAAACAGTGGGTGCAAGCCAAGGAAGGGGGGAGTGTTGAGATCAAAATCATTGTCACCCATAGCCTTGGTGATAGTGTATGACCCATAGCGAAGTGGATGGAGCTTATGATGCAGCCCTGTAAGGAATTCTTTCTGCAACTGTAACCAGACCTTGTCTCCCACCTGAAACTTGTGCGGTAGCTAGTGTTGATCATGGCATTGCTTGTACTTAGCGTTGGATTTCTGCAAAATCTCATGGACCTGTTGGTGGATGTGTTGAATCCACTCAATGAATCTGGTGGATTTTTCAACCTTAGACTGAACATGGGAAGAATCTTTATGTGTGGTTACAAGAGGTAGTGCAACATCAATGGGACCCAAGGGTTGGAATCCCAACCCCACCTGAAAGGGGATATGGTCGGTGGAGCTATGGAGATCCATGTTGTAGTTGTGTTGAACATAGGGAAGACTCTTATCCCATGTATGCAAATGCTTAGAGTTATACATGCATAGGATGTGCACAATCATCTGATTGATGACCTCCATTTGGCCATCGGTTTGTGGGTGGAAGGTGGCAGATTTAGAGAGCTTGGTGTCCAACAGTGACCAAAGACTCGACCAAAATGTGTTGAGGAACCTATTGTCCTGATCAGAGATGATGGTCTGTGGTATCCCAAAATGGACCCACACTCGTTCGAAGAAGAGTTTGGCAGTATATGTCAATATGATGTTGTTCTTGCAGGCTATGAGAATGGTCATCTTCGAAAACAGATCAACCACCAAAAATACGTAATCATTTCCTTGCTTGGTGGACGGAAGACTAGACATGTAATCCATCGAGATGGATTCCCAAGGCCTCTAGGGAGTAGTAAGAGGGGTGTATAACCCTTGCTTCTTGATGGATGGCTTGGAAATGGCACAGGTAGTGCAAGATCTGATATACTTGCTGATGTCATGTCGAAGTTTTGGCCAATAAAAAGGTTTCTGTTGAATGACCACATTTTTATCCATGCCAAAATGTCTTACCATCAGACTGTAGTGAGCCTCCTAAATCATATTTGCACGCTCGCTTGTTGGAACATAGAGATGGCCCAGATGGCATAATATTCCATCCTGAATGTGAAAATCGGTGAAATTCATGCTTGTACCAAAGAGATGATAGGTGGTGGAGAAGTCAAGATCTCGCTGATAAATTTGGGGCCGGTTAGATGCTTGATGCCCATAGGAATGGAGCACAGTCGTGAGTACAGCCATGGGAGGTCGACTGAGGCAATTATCAACACGATTTGTGCTCCATGTCTTATACTTGAAGTTGAGATGGATTTGTTGCAGGTATGTGGACCACTTTTGATGGCGGTTGTTCTGCAACTTTCCTTGTGTCTGTATGGACTGCAGAGGCTTGTGATCAGTGTGGATGATTGTCTCCTTTCCCAAAATGTAATGTTTCCATTGACGACAGTCTTTCACAATGGAATACATTTCCTTGTCATAGGTGGGGTATTTTTGGACGTTATCTGAGAGTGTCTCACTATGGTATGCTACTAGATGACCGTGTTGAGTGAGAACTGTGCCTACCACATAGTCGAATGCACCAGTTTCAATATCAAACGGTTGTTGCAGATCAGGTAAATAGAGTATTGGATTTGAGCACAAGTGATGCTTTAGATCATCTAATGCTCGTTGTTGTGCCTTCCCCCATGCAAAATTTTCCATGCCAGCACCCTTGGTCACTTGGTTGAGGGGCCATGCAATATGGGAGAATCCCAACACGAATCGTCGGTAGAAGATGGCAAGTCCCAAGAAGCTTTGAATCTCGATTAGTGTGGTCGAGGTTGTCCAATCACGGATGAGTTGGACCTTAGTTGGATCCACATGTACCCCATGCTCATCAACAATGTAACCCAAGTATTGGACCCTATTCATGCCAAAGGAGCCTTTTCCAAGTTGGCATATAGCTTATGCTGCCGCAGAGTGCTCAAAACCTGTTGAATATGCTACATGTGCTCCTCCCAAGTTTTGTTAAAGATGAGGATATCATCCAAATATACCACCACAAAAGAATGGGTGAAGGGTCTCAATACATCATCCATCAACCTCATGAAAGTGGTTGGTGCATTTGTTAAGCTAAAGAGCATGACCAGCCATTCGAAGAGACCTTATTTCAATTTGAAAGTTGTCTTCTATACATCAGTCGGTTCGATGGGAACTTGGTGGTAGCCAAACTGTTATCACTGAAATTTCGTCCGCACAAGGCGACAAGAACTCCACATCGTCACAACAGAAAGAGTCATTCATGGCACAGGATTAATTCCACAGCATTGCAAAAGGGTCAAAAACTATGCAAATGGCCAAAAATTTGAAGGGCGCTTTACATCATCTGGGCGCGCGCGCGTACGCGCGCAACAGTAACGTACAAGGTGCGCATTTGTGCAAAAGGCGCGGCTATGGGACGAAAATCCCGCGCACCTGCTAAACAGCGCATTTATTGAAATTGGTCGGCCTCCCAACCACTAATGGATCGGCTCCCAAGTCGATTTGACATCAAATCTGAGCTCAATCCTCATGGTGGGTTGGTCAAAGACCTAATTGTGCCCTAAAGAGCCCCTTTTCACATTCAAAAGAGGTCACATAATAACCCAATGCTTGGCTATAAAAAGCCATGAATGACCACCATTTTCTCAAGGAATTCTTTGTATTGTTATGCTGTTGAGATTGCTAGAGACTCATTCTTTGGCAATAGACATAATCAGCACCATTTCATAGGGCTTTCCACCTCTCACTAGAGTGGATAAGCTTGGAATTCTTTCACCCACATTCTTCATCTTTCATTGTAAGGAGAGCAATCAGTTGAGGGCCTCAAGAGCCTTTCATTGGAGACGGAAGGGACCCAAGTCCTCTTTCTCCATTGTGTGTCTTTGGATTTCATCAATAAGATCAGCTTATACATTGGTGATATTGGTCCATTTACATTTGTTTTGTTATTTCTTTATATGCTCATAGTTTCATTTGGTTTTTGTTTAATTCTTGTTTCTAACTTTGTAGTTTCTTTCTCTAACCTTTCCTTTCACAGTTGTCATGCCTAGCAGAGCCCAACTGGGCATGTAAGTACTCTCATTTTTCTCATCAAGTGATGAATAGAGTGCAAACAGATTGGCGACCGTACTGGGGATTTGGTATAAATTCCTCCCTCATTTGGGCCTTATTTGCTTTCCTTTTGATTTCATTAACTTGCAGGTTCACAAACCGGCCTCTGTCGACCTGCTTACCAGTCAATTCACAAGAAATTGGAGAGAAATCCATCCGGATTTTTCTTCTCGGACTTTTGACTCAGGCGCGTGGGTATTCCACCCCACAGGCGCGCGTCGGGCGCGTATGCGCTTTTCATCTCAGTTATGCCAGCGCGCAGGCGCCATATGCGCATCTGTCCACACAGGAGGCCGCGCATTTGAACTAAAATTAGCATTGTAAGCTCTTGGATGTGGGAAAAATCATTTTCCTTATTAAGAATGATGATATGCATGCTCTAAATACTGCACCACTTAGTCCCCTCAACTTATAAAGGGGATAATCAAAC